>JAESUZ010004358.1:0-65537 GCA_017311185.1 Proteles cristata cristata | reverse complement strand
CCATCAGATCAAGGGCCACTATCGAAAAGCTATAAGGCTCTGTCCAAACTCCACACCGAAAAAACAAAGTTTCCGGTGAAGAGATGGGCAGAAGACCTGAACAGACACTTCTCCAAAGAGGACATCCAGATGGCCGACACATGAAATGATCTCCATTTTCCAAACGCCAGCACTGACTCAGAAAGCATAGAAATGAGCTAAGTGGTGGCATGAAATTTAGTCCAGTTTGACGAAATTTGAGGCCCAGGTGTTTCTCTATACCCAAAGGGTTGTCATGCACTTTTCTAAGAAATCAAGTGGGCATCTGGAGTAGAAGCATATCCCTTCCTGTTGAAGTCTAAAATCAGAAGGATAGGATACTGTAGGAGTGATTTCTAGGCCATATGGGTTCAACTATTGACATGGAAGAAATGATCATGGTCAAGCTAAATGGCATCCATTAAGGTTCATTAGGTGACCAACAAAGTAAATGACTGAGGCTCAAGGGACCAAACAACATTTTATTGAAGGCTTCGTGGAGATGCTTAGCATAGGAAACTAATAGTTCAAACCGCCAGGTCTTCCAAAAGGAGGAACTGAAGAAAGGCCAGTCGTGGAGGCTCCTAGATCTTTCTTCAGTTGCAGGCAAAAGATTGCCAACTGCCCAGTCTCTAGCTTCTCTATTTTCATTGTCCAAGCTATTGGTTCAGATTTCTCCAACCCACACTGATGATTCTTCCGAGGGTGACTCATGGAAGCCAAGTAGGAAATTAAGGACTTCGCTTCCTTAAGGGAAGTCTAGCTGACTTGCCTATATATTTGTGGACAGAAAGTAGAGCCGCTTATCCAAGGAAGTAGGGAAAAGAACTAAGCAGATGAAACCAAAAGCAACGGTCATCGATCTCTTCTAGGACACTGAGGTACACGACACTTCTTATACGTACATAGCCATACGGGCGATGGACATAAAAATAGTTTCAAGATAATCATGGATATAGAGATGATATATACATATATATATTTCCATGTGTTTCTATGCATATATGCTTATATAACATATATATGAAACATGTGTGTATGCTCTGTTTGCATGTCACTTAACACATTCATAGTACAATTTCAAAGATACATTTTCATTTCCTTTGTCATCTGCCATCTTCAATCAGAGGGACAAACACACACACACACACACACACACATTGAACAAGTGCTAGTGACAGTTCACAGTTCATGAGGCCATAGGAGGGACATTCAAACAGTGCCAATTTCAGATGGTGGTGTTTCTAATTAGTAGCTTTTGTTGCGCTTTTTGATATTCTTGAAACTGAAAACTGCCCTATGGGATTTGGGACACCTATATGGATATACATACATAGGGCAGTTTTCAGTTTGAATACTATCAGATGTACAGAAGCTACAAATTATGAACACCACCATCGGAAAGTGGCACTATTGAAATGTCCCTCGCATGGCCTCATGAACTCTGACGAACGCTTTTTAAATTTTGTGGGTATGTGTCACTATGATTGAAGATGGCAGAGGAGAAAGAAAAATGAAGATTTACCTTTGAAAATGCACAAGTGTTCAGTCGCAATGCAAACCATTCGACATGCAAAGTAGCTTACTCAGAAATTGGTAGCTTTTCTGTGTTTCAAACTATGAACCTTGATGGTAGTCTGATTTTTGGAATGCCCTGGGGTTCATATATTTGATGGTGTCTGATAGACTGTGACACGTCCCATCCTTTCAACTGTGACCGTAGAAGAAGTGTGTGTACACCTGCATGTGCACAAGCACATGAAAGCCAAAGGGGTGGGTTTTCTCTGCTTTTGGTTTCCATCGTGCATCAGCTTTTCCCGTCTCCACACTGAGTACAGCGCCCCAGGCAAGTAACTGTGTGGGCGGGCATGTGAGGAAAAGCATGTTCTCCCCTTGTCGGGAGAACCCTGGGTAGACCTGCAAATGGCTCTCCGCTCCTCCTGGTGGTGTGGTGATAGTGGTGGGGATGGAGTGGGTGTCAATCAAAACCTCGGGGACTGGGGTTGTTTGGGCAGGATAAAGCCCCCTCAGCAGGGTGGGGTCTATTCTACTTCCTCCCTCGAAAGCAGCCGGAAAATAATCTGTGGAAGAATTCTTTCAGCCAAAATGGTTTCTCTCCTGGCATCTGTGTGTTCTCTTCCTGCCCTCCTTGTTCTTCCTCTTCCATCTTCCTCTCGGCCGTTTTCTTCTTGTTCTCCAGCCACGTCATGGCTACGTGGAAAACGCGGCAGCTAAAGCCCTCACTGACTCCATTCTGCACATGGTGCTTCAGGGCCTCTAAGGTGGGGAAGACCCGGCAGCAGGCCATACACTTGAAACCACTTTCTGGGGCCAGCAGCCACTCGGGCGGCTTGGCGATGGAACATCCCTCGAGAGGGGGAAGATCTGTTGGACTTTCAACCTCCTGCCTTTCCTCCTGGGCTGCGTTGTTCCAGATGGAGTCACTGTCACTCAGGAGTTCTTTCGTATATGGACAAGAGAGGTCGGTTGGGGGAGAACTTATGTCCGAAATAGTCAGTTGTTCCATCTTTCTCTTCTTGGAGGCCGGCTCCACTCCGTTCTCACCCTCACACAGGACAGCTACTCCTCTTTTCCGGAGGACACGCTGGTAAAATATTCTCATCAGCCTCTCTCCTTTGGGGTGTTCTGAGGATAGAGAGGGTTTAGGATTCCCGATGGGATGGAATGGGAAGTAGGCTGGTGCAAAGGGGGGCGAACTCTTCACATGATCGTGGAATCCAAGACAGGTTATTTCTTGATGGCACTGAAGTGTTTCTAGGCAAGAACATGTCAAACATAGGGAGCATAAGTACGTGATGTCGGCAGGACGTAAGATGGCCACACGACCATTCCTGTGTGGATACGGGAGCAGAAGCATATCCACACGTGATCTTCAGCATGTGGGGAGTGGTATGTTTTCTTGGAGGTGTGCAGCTGGTGTCACTGGGAAGATGAGGGTGTGGTGCGTCTTGTGGAGTTGTCTGTGGGTTTGGGGACATCTCCCGTGAGTGTTTTCCACACTGGAAAAGGCAATGGCGGATGAACGTGTGCCTATGTGTTCCACGGTGCGACGCTCCCTGTGAACAAGTACGGGAGCATTGCCTGTTCTCGCTGTGGTGTCAATACGCCGTCAAGTGTTAGCAGAAGGGAACTAGGCTCTCAGAATGTGTGGCTTTTGGAGGGACTGACGTCCTTGTGGGTCAAGCAGCATCAGGACCAGAAAGGTAGTAGATGAAACTGCATCCACTCCATGGTCTATGAGTTTGCTGCAGTTTGCATGAGGGAGTTCAAACAGGTTGTCTGTGTGAGAGGACATGGTTTACTTACGGGATTAGTGTGTAAGTGGGTGAGACTGTGTGAAGGAAGGAAGGTACCGGGGCGTACCGGCACCATGCTACTACAACACAGGAAGGTTAATGAGGACTGAAGGCAGTACGTTTGGGAGAACAAGTCAAAGGAAGGAGAAACGGGACCATACCTGGCGGGAAGGGATACAGATGAGGGAGTGTGCGTGAGGATCCGAGCTCATGCTCATCTGAGGGAGAAGGTTCTGATGAAATGCCCACACCAGCACTGTGCTCTACGGGACGCACAGATGTCCCAGTGTTCATATGAGGAGCAGTGTCTTATCTTGTGGCTCCCTCTCTCTCTTCCTCTACAGGGGCTTCAGTCTAGTGCCTCTGCCCTGAAACCCTTTTCTGCGTTTGAGGGGAGAGTCACATAAGTAGGGCTTGGGCCAAGCAGCTCAGCTGTACCTCCTGTCCGTACTCAGACCCCTCCTGTTTGTTTTCCTTACCTTCCCCTTCAGCAGGAATGAGCGTGTTTGCAGAGGAGGTGCAGGAAATGAATTCTGCGGCAGAGCACTTGTCTTCCACTGCATGGCTGCAACCAGGGACCACCACACATGACTCAGGAGGAGGCAAATCCTCTTGACCTTTCCTGTCTTCTGGGGAATGGAATAAAAACAAACACACACACACGCACACACAGACACACACACACACACACACAACGCAACAGTGTTAGCTGGTGTTTTCTGGGCTCCTAAAACCAAACCACACCAAACCAAACCAAACCAAACACTGAGATGTGGCATTTTCCAGAATTTGTCAATTCACAAGACACACACTTAGTGGACCTCATAAGTCACACATCATTACCAAACATGAGACGTGCTCTCCAAAAAATGGAGGTGACTTTCTGGTTGGAATCTTCACAACTTGAAGGGGAGTTGACCTTTGAAAATGTCACTTACTTCAAATAGAAGTAAATAATAATGATGAAAATTGTGTTTATGGTGGATGCCCTTGATATTGAGTACCTCATAGGCGATATTTCTGGAGATGTGTAGACAATAGTGACGCTGATTCAGAACTATGCATGGAAACAGTTTACAATCACGAATGTTCGATATTATTTGCTTGATTTTCTTCATGGGAAATTGTTCATTTAGATGATGCGGGGTCCACGTTATATGAAGACCTCTGCATCTATATCTATCTACTAATATATGGAAAGCTTTCAACCTACACACACACACATACACACACACACACACACACGTACAGTGCGGAAGGACAGATGGATGGATGCATGATTGGACGCATGGATGGATGGACGGGTGGGTGGGTGGATGGATGGATAGATATATGATAGATAGATAGAGAGAGAGATAGATAGATAGATAGATAGATGATAGATAGATAAACAGATAGATAGATAGATAGATAGATAGATAGATACACAGATGATAGATAGATAGATAGATAGATAGATAGATAGATACACAGATAGATAGATCGATAGATAATGTTTAGAAGAGTAAATCTATTTTCACGATTCCCTGGGAACCCCGGTGATAGAGATGGTCAAATTAAGACTACACAGGCTCTTCTTTAAATATACTTCTCCCTTTCTCTTAGATTTCTAATCTTCCCATTAAGATCCTTTAACAGCTTCTACCAAAGAAAACACGGATGCTGACATGGTATATTGTTGCCCCCTAAGAAGTAACAGAATCCCTGGGCAGTCTTTGCGAGAGGGTTCGTTCATGGTCATTGCTGAGCAATGGAGCTCAATCCCAATTTTTGCCTCCCGTGCTGCCTCACCACCATGCCTGCATCCCCCTCATCCCCGATTCTCCCCCACCACGTATCGCTGTAAATGAGCTTGCCTGGAGAAGAGACACAGATGTCTCTCGAGCCTGAATCCTCTTCCCTCTGCTTTTGGAATTGGACTAGGTGAGAGGGTCAGGATCGTGATGAGCCTTCACATGATTTGAAGACTTCTGGGAAAGAGAAAGAAAATCAGGTATTCTTGGCCGTCGCTAAACACTCAAGAGATACCGTATCGAATCAAACACATGGCACTTATCGTCACGACCGTTCTAGTCTCGTTCTGTTCAAGGTCCTACAATTGAAGTCTATGTAAACATCTATTGGAATGAAGTATCTGATTCCCTGTGAGAGCCGTTTACTGTTTTCTGCATGTATCTGAGCACCGGTTCTTCCCTGGTCCACGATCAGGTGCCCATCTCATTTGTTATTGTTCCTCTGTTTACCACAAGAGGAAATTTGGAGGATGTGTGTCGGTAAAGGGGTGCAGTGTGCCAGTTGTGGTTTCTGATTGTGAGTCCTGCTGCTTCCTGCGAGCTTTTGAATGGACAGCAAAGAACTGCCTGACTTCCACTGCTGGTCCTTAGCCTCCACTTCCAGGTCCTGGCTCTCGTGGGTCCTCCCTTGAAGGCCGTGTTGTGGAGCTGTGCCGCACGTCGACACTCCGGGAGGATCCCCAAGGCGGTCTTCACACCCCACCTCTCAATGATGGACACAGCTCCCCTGACCGCGAAATGGCTTAGTTTTCTGTTGGTCCTGTCATTGCTGTTACTTTTCCCACATACCCCAAGCACTGTTCTGACCAACCGTGGCATCTACACCTACCAAAACTTATGGTCTACCTCAAAACCTTCCCAATATAGAGTTGAGTTCTACGTTGTTGGTTATTTTCTTCCTAAAATATGCTGATTTCCTGGATCCCCTCTACCTCTACCGTGGTTTCCATATATCACGGATATCACCAGTTAATTTTCCTTCCTCTTCCATTTCCATTGGCCTTTTGGTATGTCAATTGGTCAATTTGTGTTCTTGAGAAAATCACTCAATAGGAAGTCTCTTCTCCTCTTTCAAAACAGCAGGGAGGCCTGGGACACCTTCACAAAATACTTCCACTTTATCTCTTGGGTGACCGGAGTGTCTGGTAGGTCCCATTGGGGTAAAGAAAGGACACGTCAGAGGTGGTGGTATATTTCTCAAGAGCTAGTATGTGTAGCAGGTTTGATGAGCACAGTCCGATGTGTGGATGTGTCTGTCACGATTCCTCCACAATGTTACCTCGAAGGTGCAGAGATGAAACGGCGTTTGTCTGGGAAGGAAGCGTGTGAAGTGTTGGGTGACATGCAGCATAATGCTCACTTTGTGCCGCCAGTCCATCTTCTTTGTACCATGAGTGATCTGTGTGTCCTCGACTCCTGACGTCCAAGTAGTTCCATAATTTCTAGTTGCTTTATGCGGGCCTGTCTGAACCTGGGTGATTTTGTGAGAGCTGCTGAGAGCATGAAAGTGAGGGCAACTGCCCGTGTTATGGAGACATGGGAGTCTTTTTATGAGCTCCTAGATTGTGCCACCACATGAGGGACCTGAGGGAGTCGGAAGTGAGGAGGTTTCGAAGATGGCATAGGATTGGGTGCGCTTCGTGCCTTCTTCATGGGAAATACAGAGTTCTACAAGAGTGACGTGATCTGTGTGAGTTAGAGATGGTGGTATCTAAGGAATGAGGTTAGAGAATGCAAACGTGAAGAATGCAAGTGCTTCCCAATGAGATGTGAAGGTTGAGTCAGTGAGGATCAGAGCTTAGCAGTGCGTCTGGAAGTGTAAGGAACTGGGAGCAGAGAAAGGGGAATGAAGGGGAAAGTCTTAATCAGTGTAAACGTGAGGGCACACTTGGATGAGTCTAGTAGTGTGTGGGATAGAATAAAGACTCCTGTGTGTTTTTGAGGGCAGGAGGTTGTTGGGCAGAAAACCTAAGGATCTTTATCAGATCGCTGTCCCTTCTTCCCCCATTAGAGGGCATCTCCTAAGGAGCGGACACCTGTCTTCCAGCAAAAAGTGAAAGCGACAGGTTCCTCCTTCGAGACCCTATCTGGTCCTTGCTGGTCCATTTCCTACTGGTCGTCAGACCTCGGCCCACATGATGATCAACTGAGCTCATCTTCCCAGGAGCAGACTGCATTTCCCTTGCCACTTCTCAGAGAGCTGTGACCCTTCCTTCGCCTCCATCTTTGTAAACATTGTCCCTTTCAGATACCCTTGCACTTCTGCTTACTTGTCCTTGTGGAGACATCCCTCGAGTCTCTCGGGTTTTCTTACATGGCTGAAATGAATATCTTCCTGAGGGAAAGACAACTTGAATCCTCGCCGTAGTCTGGACATGGACGTGGATCGGCTTGAATCTCTCATCTCTCTGTTTGTAGACAGCAAATGCCTTGCTTCCTTCGTCACTCTCGACTTTCAGTTCAGACAGCTCTACTTAGGAGGATTTTTATTGTCAGAGATGGATAAGAAACAGTTTGGGACAATGACACTGTTTTCTTCCTGCCTGGGAATAGAATCAAGCTGTGTTTTGGTTGTGTAAGATTTCTGTTCAGTTGCATCCACATTGAAGATAGATCCAATCCTTCCTACATTCAGTACATTTCCATTGCTATCTCAGACACTCCTGTGTCAGAGAGGCTCGGAGAATACAATCTTTTTTCTGGCCAAAGTTCCAGAATAGAAGGAGTCAAACTTTTTTTTTAAATGTTTCCCAAATTTTGACAGTCAGGTGGATAGAATAGATATCTATTGTCTTCATGGAGAGGCCAAAAGTGTGTCCTGGAACTGTGCTATCCCAGAGGGTAGTCAATATAGTGTAATATTTGTTTCCCTGACTCGACATCTGTCACTGTGTGGAACACATTTTCATTTTAGCTGTTAAAGGCTGAATGATGCATGACCCCAAGTTGCCCCTAACTTATCCGCGGAACCTGTAACATTACCTTATAAGGTCCAAAGGACTTGGCAGATGTTCTTCAATTAAGGACCTTGAGGTGAGAAGATCATTAAGGATTAGATGAGTGGATCTCTAGGACCTATTTTCGATTTCTGACCTCTAGTAGAACAGAAGAAATTATTGGCGTTTTTAATCCACTCAATTTGTGCTAAGGTGATACCACTTTTGATAGATGATAATAAGTATGCTGCCTGAAGCTAAAGACCTCCACATGCTCTGGATTCACTGGGGGATTTACAAATGGGCAGTCTCTATCTACCCAATGTCCTTTCTTTTCTGAGGGCAGAGTTGCTCATCAGAGTCCATCGTACTGCCCAGTCTTCGTGCAGAATCAGGAGCTTAGAATCCTTGAACTTTCAGTCACGTGACATGGGACGGCCACCCACTATTTCAGGTATACCCACTTTTTGGACCATCTCTGAATCCATCATTACCAGTTTGGGAGCGTTCATCATCAAACGTGTTGACATTCAACCACAGACGTAGCAACGTCTCACCTCACCTTTTGTTCCTGTGGTGCATTCCGTCTTTCTGAATACATTCTGTGTTTTTAACTTTTTTCGCTTTCTTTTTATACTTGTATCTCAATCCCATCTTTCTATCATCCTTACTCTTTGGGATAGGACAGTTCTTTTCCTTCAGCACATAGTTTGGCATTGTCACGCCGTTTCCACAATCGCTGGGGAGAAGTTTACGGCCTGACAAATCACCATTCGTTGGACGTGTTGTGTGCTTCTCTCTAGTTGCTTTAAGGACTTTGTTATGAAGGTTGTGAATATAGGTTTTCATGACCTTTGGAGTGGATTTATGTTTGCCTTTCCTGTGCTGAGCTTCCTAATGATGTTTCCTGATTCTCAGGATTTGTTCTTCCGTCATTTCTGAAAAGGATCTTGACCATGATCACTTTGTGTTGTCTTCCTTTCTTTGTGTTACTCTTCACGAACCTCAGTTGGATATGTCCTACTGTCACATTGTGTCCTCATTTCCCATAATCCCCCCTCATACTTCCCATCTAGGGATCCCTCTGATTTCTATATGTGGGTACTTCCTTAGCTGCATCCTGCGGCTCACACATTTTATTTTCATCTGTGACAAATGTCATGTTTAACTCATCCCAGGGTTTTCAAATAATTTCCAGAATGTTATTTTTCATTTCTAAAACGACCACTTTTAGGGAATCTTCTTCTTTCTTGGTAGTGTTTTAAGGTGTCCCATTCTTGATCATTTTAAACATTCTTATTGACCACCCTACAGCTCTGTTACATCAATGGATCTTTAAAGCTAAAACTAAAGAGTTTAGTATATTTGCAGAAGCTAACTAAGAGGTACATGATTTGAAGTTTACTTTTTTTTTCCTTTATTTTCGTAATCTTTGGTTATCTTTGGAGAGAGAATAAGTGAGACACAGAGTGTGAGCAGGAAGGGTGAGAGAGAGAGGGAGACTCAAAATCCGAAGTAGGCTCGAACACACAAGCTGTGAGATCATGACCTAAGCCGAAATCAGTGGCCAAACCAACTAAGCCACCCAAGAGCCCCTGTTTTGTAGTTTTGGATTGTGAGCTCCATTTCGCAAGTCATTCCGTAGAGAAGATGGTTTAACGTCGAGACCTAAGGATCCGGAGCTCTTGTCTATTTTCTGTGGTCAGGCATTACAAGAAGACTACAATCGATGGTTTCACGTTCTATTAATTTCTAACTTATAGGCTTCAGTGACACCAAAACAGTTGTGGGTACTGTGCCTTAGATTTCCCTTCTTCCCTCGATCAATGATGTTTTTCCTGAAATGAATGCACACACTTCCTCTGTCCTGCCTACGAGTGAAAAAATGATGAGGAAGAATTTCTACAAAGGGTACAGAAACAGAGACCCAGACTCCCAAATAAGAGAGGAGGGCAAGATGATAACTGGACCCAATGGGTACCTTTCCCCCATTGGCGAAGCAGACATGCTGAGCTGGACCTCGACAAATCTTTTCAAATTCTCACTGCCCTGAATGCTGAGACTTGAAGTGCATTTCCTTTCTCCTTACCAGCACAAGAGCGATGGTAGAAGGACGCGTTGCCGGATACATACTCCACTTCAGAGGGTGCGTGTTTTGACTTCGAGAGCACAGGGGTGTCTTCCAAAAAGGACTCAGGAGGTAGATCATTGGTGGGTGCCTTGGAGATTCCTAGAACATGATAGAAAAGTCCTAAAACTAGCTGCTTCCATTGTGTTCCTCTCCTACACACTTCCGCCTAACTGACTCTCCCCACTGCCACCCCACCCTCAACCAAGAGAAATCCTGATTTTACCCTAAACAATTTTCCTTTGCTTGGGCAGGAAACTGGCCTATTTCACAATTCTCTTCTTCCATCTGCATCCTGCTCCCAGCGCTCCTCAGATCCATTCACCTGCTTAGGATTTTGGCTACCATTTACCTTCCTTCCCACTTGATACACGTTGACCCTCTGCACTCCACATCCTAGAGATGTATAACCTCATAGGAAACAACTGATGGGTTTTCAGTTTTGAAGTCCATACTCTTTCTTATCACACCAGTGTCTCTGTTTCCACATTAACCAAGCTCATGGCTCACTAATTGTTGAAGATTAGGATCATCTCTGGGGCGCCTTGGTGGCTCAGTCACTTATGTATCCTATTCGGCTCAGGTCATGATCTCATGGGTTGTGAGTTCGAGCACCGCATCAGGCTCTGTGCGGATGCTTCAGAGCCTGGAGCCAGCTTCCGTTTCTGTGTCTCCTGCCCCTCCCTGGCTTGCGATCTGTCTCTCTCTCTCTCAAAATTAAATGAACATAACAGAATGATGACCGTCTCTAAGGATGCGTCTGGTACATGTATTTTGCATGGATAGTAGCAAGCCGTGGTGATAGATGCAATGGGATTGGTGTGCATAAGGTTCTTAACATGTTGCTTCCAACGGGATAGAGGCTTAGTCTATGATTGATTTTGGGTTTTTGATTCTGAATATGGGGTGAATTGTGGGTGAGTGAAAATGGTAGGTATGCTTTGTGTCTGTTTCACTTCAGCTAATACTCATGTGTGTAGACTGCATGTCCCATGATTACAGATTTGAGTGTGTATAGGTTGTTATGATTTAGGTGTCCAAGGTAATTATTAGGCATATTCTCCTGAAGACTAACAGAATTAGTGTCTTTGTGAAATCTAAGGAAGAACATTGGAGGCTAAAACAATAAAAAATTGTAAGACAAAGAGAATAGTAGCTTCGAGATCCAAAGCAAATGAGGGTACAGCCCGGATGTGAAAGGGGAAGGGTACAGTGACATGCGACTGTGTTAGAACATGTAGGTATACAAGACTGAGGTCTAAGGGATGAAGATCAACTCTGAAAACTACCACCTAGCCATTGAACCCAAGCATGTGCCAAACGGAAATCAGTCCAGGTAGCAAAAGACACGCAATCGAATATCGAGAACATCCATTTTCAGAGAAGCCCCATATTCAAAGCAACCCAAGTACTCAGCAATGTATAATCAATAAAGAAATGATTGACATTCATCACATCTGTGTGCATAAAATAAAGTGCACACAGAACACAGATTAATCTCACCAATCGAATGAGGAGTGAATGTAATGAGACACAGACTACAAATGGTGCACTCCTCGTGACATGGAATGTTTAAAAACAGGGATAACTGATGTAGGGTTTTAGAAGTCAGAGAAACTATCGCTGATTGTGTGGTAGGGACCAAACGATGGCCTAGAGAATGTCCATGCATGTGGAAAATTATAAGGAAATGAATGATGATGGTAAAGAGGGATCAGAGTGAGAACACTGGCTAGAACTCTCCAAGAAAGGGATGGGTCTTGGGCTGGATGTCTTGGAACTCTACCTCAAGTCCAGATCTCGACTTGATCCTCCTTCTCCGGGCCTGTTCCCAGCTATGAGCGATTTCCTACCTTCCTGGTAACAAAACTGCTTTGGCATGTTCATCCCGACCCACTCTTCCACATTTGACTAGTCAAATTCTCATACCCAGACACTCTCCCACACATGTCCTCAAATAAAGCACCTATCTCCACTGATCTTTTGGGGCCTAGTATTCTAGTCCTTTTACGTAGTTTTCCCTTGCCACTGATGGCTTCCCCTGTTGATCATGGAAGAAGAGGAAGACCCATTTAGAGTTGCATTCTCTACCGGGCAGCCTCGTATCATCTAATGGCAGAATCAGCCAGTGGATCCCTGGCGTCTGCCTAGAACCCTATGTGTTCAACACACTCTACGTACCAGCAGCAGCGACTTGGTATTCTGAAGACTTGCCGGAGAAGCAATGTGAAGAAGAATCTCCCCTTGCCGTTTGGTCTTGAGTTGGGGGCATTCCCTGGTGTCCATGTTGCAGAAGTTGCAAATTCAGGTTTGATGAGAAATTACCTACAAATGACAGAGATGTGGTCCACATTGGGTGCCTGTCCATTCACCCATCCGTGAACCAAACCAGAGGAATCTACTGCATGATATGTTTTGTGAACACATAGGGCCTGCATTTTCATGGAGAACACACTAGGATTGTTCATTGATTGTAATTATATCATGAGTCATGATTGGCTTTCTAGAAGGGGGCTCTTTGTAAATGGAGCGGAGACGGCAAGCTGTGTCCTTTTAACCTGGACCACGCAGTAGATTCGATTGATCAACTTCTCTTGGGGTAGTTCTGACCATGCGCGGATGTTTTCGACAACGGAAATGAGTGGATAGGACACGTGCCACGTCCCTAGCCAGAACTATAAAGACCTCCTCTGTGTCCCTCTGCGCTCTTTCCTTTCCTAGCTGATGGGAATGTTGACAACCCAGGGTCTAGTTGAAGGCTGCATGTGAATGACAGCACAGGTTCCATCAGCCCAGGAGGCCTGACCCATTCTTTCTCATATACGCTGACGTATGAAAGAAGCAAGAAATTGATGCCTTTGTGTAGGAGTCACAAAAGACCAAAGTACTCGAACCCATGAAGCAGAGATGGAACGTGTTCTTCAGAGCAAATAACTGCACCTGGTACACAGCAAGTGAACCACTTTATACTGATAGCTACCTTTGGCTGGTTTATGTACATTCTACATGTGTGTATATGCGAACACATGATTGTGAGTGCATGCTTGACAGCTCTCATAGTTCCCACTTAATAACATCTCTCATCATGCGCTCATCGTGTTGTCGCTAGACCTGCAGACAGACTCCTTGTCTAGCCCTCTCTCCCCACAGACGCCCAACACTGTAGGCAAGTGCCATCTTCTTTCCAGAGGAGGAGCTACCCCTTGGAACTTACGGGCGGTGGCTCTCATCTGTCCCCCTAGGGCCCTCTCCCCGGAACAATGGTCTTCCCTCACAGAAGCTGCTCGTTTACTAGGAATCTCCACAGAAACCAGAACGAGTTCAGTTGCCCATCTTTTTCAAAAAATCACAAACATCTTCTACACTTCAAAGAAGTTACCTATTTACTGTTCATCTCCATAGGAACCAGAACTATTTCCGTTTCCCATGAAAACACACACACACACAAACACACACACACACAACGTTTTACACAGTTGAACCTGTGGTTCAACAGTGCTGTGTGTCTTCTGCCTTTTTCTTGCGTGTCACAAAGGAGCCCTCCATTTTCATTGTCCTAGTCTGATGTCGGAATACATAAATTCCGACTTCATATACTCATCCCTGTACAAACAGCTTCCAGTGATGGATTGGTTGCCTCACCTCTATGAGCCCCGTTTTCTCCTCCATCAATAGGATAAAGGATGATTAGAAGACTCCAAGTAACATCCTGTACTTACCCATTGTCCTTAGGGAAAACCAAACAAAAGAAAAAAATCCTTTCTTTAAGAAGAACTGCACTACTCATCCACTATGCTTGTGTCACAGTGAGTGACATGGTATAAGGAGTACAGGTCCTAAACTGCAGAGACAAGGACTTGGTCATCTGAACTCTGTTTCCTCTGAGACGACATGTTGCATCAGAAAATTCCACATCTATACATCCCTCCCCCAGCCGTCCATCCTCCTCGACCTTAACACAGCTAGGGATCCTCTCACCCTCTTTCGTGTTTTCCAGTTGATTTCCTTGTAGAAAGAGAGAGAGGTGGAGGGGGAAATAGAATCCCAAGAATCCTCAGCACTGTTAACACATGCCCGGCATGGGGCTCGAATTCATGAACCGCGACATGATGACCTGAGCCCAAATCAAGAGATGGACACCTCACCAACTGAGCCACCCAGGTGCCCCTCTCCCTTCTCCATGGTACCCGATACTCAGGAAGATGCTTCACACTTACCTCTTGACTTCTTGGCACTTTGGGTAGAGTATGTGCTTTCCAGATGTTTCCTTTTTTGTTTCCGCTTCATGGTGCCCCTCTTCGGAGGGACTCCGATCGATATCTTTCTCTCTGAAATTCAGTTCTCAGAGAATCGGGACAGAATAGCAAAGAATCAAATCAGTACGTTCAAGAACAGCAACCCACGGGTGAACTTACGTCCTCACTGAATCACTCTCTTGACCAGCGTTCAGGATACCAGGAGGCCTATTATGATGGAAGCCAGCATCAGTGTTCTGTGACCTATGGATGACATCACTGCGCCCCAGGGACCCAGCTGGTCCTTACAGGACTGAAGGAGTGCCATGCCCCACTGACTCGAGGGATTGCTTTCACCCATTGGAAACCCTCTCATTGACTTGAATTTGTGTACCTTGCACACGATAGCAAAACTAGAGATGACTTGAATCCAATAAAGAACATCCTTTGATGGGTCACCGGAACCACATTACTAAATCTCCACCGGGGAAGAGAAAAATAGGACTTTAGAGAGCTAGCCCTGAATGGTAGAAGAGAGTTGACGTTAGATCTTGTCAACACCACTCTTTAACTGATGTGAAACAGTTCCACGTGAAGCATACATGGGTATATAAGTGTGGATTTGAGGACAATACATCCTTCTAGACCACCCTAAACTACATGGACTTTCCCCCACTACTGGGAACAGTCTCATGTAAGTTTACAACAAGCCACTGTGTTGTTTGCTACTCTTTTCCTAATCAGATGCCCCAGAGGTTTGGGGAAAGGAAAACCCTTGGATTCCGCGGCCATTCCTGGACCTCAAAAGGAAGCTGATTCTGCTCAAGCATGAAGGTCTCATTCTACAGGCTTCTGTTCCAGGCCCCAGTCTGTGTCCTCTGGAAACAGCTGGGCTCTTTCCACGGTTTTCACTCTGTGCTCAGCTCCATCCTGTCTCTCATCAACCATGGCATAGACTCCTTCCATTAAGGGCAATAAGCATTTACCTCCACGTCAACAGCTGGGCCTGACCCAGGCCATAAACTACGGCCTCCCTCAGTTTTCTGGGACCCCAGTAGATGCTGCCTCTGCACATTCCCCTCACTTACCAGGGGCTCACCTCTTAGAGCCACTGAATGGCAGACACATTAATCAAGACATGCTCAGCCTTGGAAGCTATCTGAAAAGGTGAAAGAAAAAGTAGATACTATTTTACATGTATCATATTATTAAAAAAAATAGGTCAAACCATACAAATGAGTATTCAAATCGGGGGCGGGGAAGGCATCCTCATGATCAAAAATGACTTAAGTAGCCCATCCAGGAACAATTAGCCAATATTTGGTAAACTTAAATAAGCATATAATCCATGATCCTACAATTTCATTCCAGAAAGAGGTCATTACAAGAGTGATGCACATGGTGTTATTTATACTTTATATAAACATACTAAATTATATATATACAAAATATTACATATTTCCTTTAGTTATTACTTTCCTTTTCCTGCTATAGCAAATGACCACAAACCTAGGGACTAAAAATACAAATCTATGATCTTACAATTCTGGAGGTCAGGAGTTCAACATGGGACTTACAACTTCAAGTCAAGTTTTTATTTATGTTTTATTTATTTCTAGGAGAGAGAGCGAGACAGCGTGAGGAGGGGTCGTTCAGAGAGAGAGGGAGTCACAGACTGAAACAGGCTCCAGGCTCTGAGCTGGCAGTCAGCAAAGAGCCTGGCGCGGGGCTCGAACCCATGAACCGCGAGATCATGACCCAAGCGAAAGTCGGACGCTTAACCGACTAAGCCACCCAGGCGCCCCCAAATCAAGGTTTTGACAAGATCGGTTTCTTATGGAGGCTCAAGGGGAGATTCTGCTCTCTGTTTTACTAAGCTCACAGTTTGCCTGAATTCTTCGCATCCAGCTCCCCCGCTTCCTCCTCAAACCACACCATTTCAGGGGCACTTGGGTGGCTCCGTCTGCTAAGCATCTCACTTCACTTCATGTTATAACCTTGCAGTCTGGGAGATCGATTCCCACATAGGGATCTGTGCTGACAGCTCAGAGCTTGGAGCCTGCTTTGGAGTCTGTGTCTCTGTCTTTCTTCCCTCCCCTCCCCATCCCCGCCTGTATTCTGTCTCTCTCCAAAATAAAGAAACATTAAAAACCAAAAACCATAAGACTTCAGTATCTGTTTCCACTGTCTCGTTTCTGTTCTATCATTCTCCCACCTCCCATACCAATGATTCTTCTCATACCATGAATCCCACACAGTTTAGACAGAATTACGTTTCCATTTCAAAATGATTAACTTAATCCCTTCTCCAAAGTCTCTATTGACACTTAGAGTAACACATTCAGAGTTTCTAGGGGTTGCGTATGTGTGTGTGGGTGGGATTTGACATGTTCTTCAAGGGGCAGAGAGAGGGAATATATCAGCTACCACAGCCAGACAAAAAGAAAGCATGTGAGAGGCCATTCACCTAAAGGAAATCGTATGGAGGGAAAAATTCACATCCCACATGAAACAAGAGCCGTAGGGAAGAAAGGCACAGGATCAGTGGATGTCTATTGAGGAAAACAAAGCAGGGCAAAATAAAGGAACGACCCTTAGTCTTAACAGTAAACATAACCCTAGGAACAGAAGAACATTTCCATGCAATTTCTCCATGATGTGGAATTGAAACAGCTGGATTTAAGAGAATGAGAGCTCTAAGACGAGAAGTCACGTCAATGCAAAGGTATCAAAATGGAGAATTTAGAGGTGAGGACAAAACAAAGACTCTACCCCAGGTCAAAACAGGATCAGTAAACAGAGGAGAAGCAGAAAGACATGAGGTTTCCATGTGAAAAACCGGCATCGTGACTCAAGTTTCAGGGGAAGCGATATGGGCGGCTGGGTGGCTCAGAGGGTTGAGCCCTCTTACATTGGCTCAGGTCATAATCTAACAATCTGGGAGTTTGAACCCCGCCTCGGGTTCTAGGCTGACAGCTTAGAGCCGGGAGCCTGCTTCAGATTCTGTCTCCCTCGTTCTCTGCCCCTCCTCCACTCGTGCTGTCTCTCAATAATTAATAAAAAACGTTAAAAGCATTTAAAAAATAAAGGAAAGAGATCAATGTGTAACTAGAAGACAATGGCAATGAAAAGGCTACATGATGATACAATTATCAAGAGATTCACAAATAAACCAGATAGTAGTTCAAGGTACAGTACAGTAAAATAGCTGCAGAATACAGAAATATTGGAAACCCCAAAGGAAAAGTACATCTGTTTATGGCCCCAAGGCTGAGATGTGTATAGAACAGTATAAGATACATACATCCCCTTAAAGGATAAAAGGAATAAGCAAAATCCTTCGGGTATCTTAAGAGAAGGAGCAAGTCACTTGAGAGGGCTAAACCTGAGGCCGGCTTCCCCATTCCAGAACGTGACCTCTATAGATTGAAAATCGGAGAACTGGGTCTGCAGATAACGGAAAGGAAGGAGGTGTGAAACTGTGACAGTATTTGTAGCCAAGTTGGTTGGAAGAGTAAGAGCATTGGGCAGACATTGTCAAATGTGTGTCAGAATTTTTATTCAGAAAAATGTGTGCGGGAAGACCCATGCCTAGAAAAGTCAGCTCTGTGACACAGCCAATGCCCAATGGCATGATCAAAGGACACGTGGAAAGATCCAGGCCAAAAGTCAGTAGAAGTCTGACTGCGAACAACTGAGGGTGGGGACAGGAGTGGGGTGGGAACTCTATGAAAACAGTTGTATCATACTATTGTCTATGAAGAAAGTTTGGGTTTCAGGACATTCAAGGACCCGGCTCTGGTTACTGCCCCCGATTCCCTGACCCCTGTGGTGTCTTACCTGGGCTCCGAGACTGGCAACGTTTCGATGGTGTCTCTGCATGATTGTTTCTGATCTCTGTGCTTTTGCCCAAACACTTCTTACTCTTTTGAAAACTCATACAACATCTGGTGTTTCACTGTTATTGTATTTAGTACAGTGTATGGCTACTGGGTCCACTTTTAAGTGTCCCAGTTCGGGAATATCAGTTCGTAGTGAGGACACTACATGGTATATGAGAGTGTGTGCTCAGTGTCTTCCTGCAGGAGAAAAAAAAAAGCCATACAGCCACATGTCGATAAGTATGAAATTTTACGAGTTAACAGAATTGTCACAAATACATCATCCATGAGCGTTACCTGCAAAGGCATACGAAAAACTTAATATGAGGATGGAATCCAGCCAATCCAGAGATGATGTTTTAAAAGGCCCCCTAATTTTAAGAATATGGTCTAATGGCTGGGGAAGAGCAATGAAACCACTAAAGGAGGAATGTAGAAGAAAGCAAGTACAGATGGCCATGGCAGAAGAGAATGTAGATTTTAAATATATTTCTAAAATAAAAATAGCTATAAACTCTAAAAGACAGAGAGAAGAGGGAAGGACAGATGTGCTACTTTCATCTTGAAAGGAAGAGCTAACTATGCTGATTCTACGAATGAAACGTAAAATTACACCTACCTCAATATCTTTAAAATCTTTATTCTTACTCACCAGGTGCGATTATGTTTGTGAAATTGGTTTTATGAATTTATTTATTTGTTTTTGATTCCACAGGAGAGATCATATGGCTTTCTCCTTCTGATTTATTTTACTTAGCATAATGCTCTCAAGGTTCATCCATGTCATTGCAACTGGCAAATATCATATGTTTGCACGTATAAGAGGATTAGGAGGTACTTAACTGAGGAGGAAAGCGGAGAAGAAGGGCGTAAATGGTGGGCGAAAGGGAGAGAGGCAAACCATGAGAGACTCTTGAATGCTAACAAAACCTGAGGACTGGTGGATGTGGGGGGGAAGGGGGATGGGCATGGAGGAGGACATTTGTGGGGGTGAGCACTGAGGGTTCTGTGGAAACTAACTTGCCAATATACTCTTTCTGAGGAAATAAATAAAAATTCAAAACATTTAAAAAAAAACAAAAATGAAACGTTAAAAATTAAAAAAAAAGACAATGAAAATGCTAACTCAAAAAGATGCATGCACTCCAGGGTTAATAGCAGTATTATTTACAATAGCCAAGAAGTAGAAACAACCTATCTATATGGAATATTAATCAGTCATAAAAAAAAAAAGAAGAAGGAAATCAAGAGCAATTTAAACATTACTAAATTTGTGTTTCGGAAACACAGTTCAACGTTGGTAGCTCCGTATTTCATTTTGACAAATTCAAGTACCGCAAAGTTTGTATTCTAATAACCATAGGGTAATTCATTTTCTGCCAAGTAACTTCTCTTCCTCTTTCCATCCATTCATTTATTTATCCATCCATCTACTTGTCTGTCTACTTCTATACAGATGTACATGAGGGTGTTCAAGTAGCTTGATCCCCAAGCGATGTGGAAAACCGTTACACCTGCATCATTTCGAATCACTTTTAAACATGATTTTTACGAATTTTTGAGGTCCCATTGTATTACATACACAAAAACCACGAAGCGTATGCTCAAAGGTAAAGACAATAATGCAAATCCCGGGAAAGTAGATTTCCACCTGGGTAATTCCTTTAGCATTCCTTTCTCTGAGAACTTCCTTTTTTGAAAGTCCTTTTCTGAATAACAATTAATAAAATTCTTCAAAGGTTCTACGTTTTAAAGGAGTATACGAGGCTGATATAAACACTGTGATGTGAGTGTACTCTGAAAATACAAGACAGAAATTATGTGATAATGATTAGAGAATACTTATGTAGGATTTCAACCGAAAATAATCCGTGAAAGCACAACAAATACATTGAGTAACGTTACTAATCTACTAGATCTGGTACATGATCCAAGGAGAGTGAAACGCATAGCATTATGGAACTGCCAACCCCATGATGCACCTGTCCTGAAGACACTCTCACAGGTCAACACGGTTGGTTGGTTTCGTTGTTTGTTTCCATAGGCCCTCTTATATTTAATAGTCATTCAGCCCATGGCACAAATTCTTCTAAATGGGCAGCCAGAATTAGACACAGTTGGGTGAGTTGCTTATTAACTTGTATAGGAAAAAGATCTTCACGAAGATGTCCATCAAACTGGAAACCCTATAAGAGTTGGATGTCTTCTCTACCTTCTTTTAAAACAAATGTATAGGGGCGCCTGGGTGGCTTAGTCGGTTAAGCGTCCGACTTTCGCTTGGGTCATGATCTCGCGGTTCGTGGGTTCGAGCCCCGCGTCGGGCTCTGTGCTGACTGCCAGCTCAGAGCCTGGAGCCTGTTTCAGTCTGTGACTCCCTCTCTCTCTGACCCTCCCCTGCTCATGCTGTCTCTCTCTCTCTCCTAGAAAAAAAAAAGGTAAAACAAATGTATAAATGTTTATTTATTTTGGAGCAAGAGAGAGACAGTGCGTAAGAAGGGAGGGCCCGTGAGGGAGCGAGACACAGAATCTGAAGGAGGCTCCAGGCTCTGAGCTATCAGCACAGAGCTGGATGTGGAGTTCCAACTCAGGAACCAGGAGATTCTCATCGGAGCTGAACGCAGATGCGTAACCAACTGAGCCACCCAGGTTACCCTGTAACCTACGGTCTTGACGGCTATCGTTCTAGTATCAGCAATCGTAGTAGACGTTTGGGGTTTATCGAACAAAAATATATATAAACCTATACATGGATAAAGATGAATGGATTCAGAGAATCAGAAGAGGGTGAAACTTTTCTCTGGCTTCCCTTACCTAACTTCTATTAGATGATGAAACAATGTTTCTTGGAATCCAACGGATCTATTCTAACAAAGACAATTTTAGCTTTCAAATCCTTTATATACATAATTTCTTTTCACAAAAGAATGGATCGGGCCCATCCTTTATAAAATGGAAAGGTTAAGGAAGCTTCAGAAAGTTCAGGAACCTGCTTGGTCATAGGCCTTTGTGAGTATGAAAAGAGTCTTTCTGCTAAAGAGACAGGAAATTAAATGGGTCTCTCCTGAAACTAAGAGAGGGTGTATTTTGTTTGGAATGCTGCTCTTACCACACGATAAGCTTCCTAGAGCCATTCCTCAGCAGCTGAATCCATCAGGGGAATTTCTGACTTAAGGAACCAGTGACAGGAGTTTGACCAATGCTTATCTTTGGAACATGCCCCAAAAGCAGCATGTGAAGAGGTCCAAGACACTGAGTAGAATAGCCCTCCCTTCACACCAGCTCTCAAGGAAAGCTTAAGGAATCCATGTCACGGCTTACGTTGAACAAGCCTTCCCAAGGATGCAAAGCTATCCAAGAAGAAGAGTGAGGGGGGGTACTAGGAAGCAAAAGGGACCACGAAAAGAAGGCTGTTGAGTCAGGCTCTTCCATCTGTATCTTTTGGAACACCTTTGCCTCTAACAAGGGTGAAAGGCAAAATGAAGATCAGAGGATTGAATGAGCAAGTGAAATGCGAGAGAGGGCTGATGTCTCCAGCTTGAAGTTCGAATCCCTAATCTGTCACATGGTGTTTGTGGGAGGTTGGGGAAGCTAACTGAACTTGCTGGGATCCAGTTTTTCACCTTCACTTGGTGCCAAACTTATCGAGATGAAGATTATGTGAGAAAAGTATTTTTATGGTTAGACTATATTTTATTTATTTATTGAGAGGGAGAGAGAGCAAGCAAGCAGGGGAGGGGCCGAGAGAGAGAGGGAAACAGAATATCAAGCAGGCTCCGTCAGCACCGACCCCGATGTGGGGATGGAAATCGTGAACCCGGAGATCATGTCCTGACCCCATGATCCAGAGGCAGAAGCTCAAGCAACTCAAGCACCCAGGCGCCCAGGGAGAAAAATCGTCCTACACTTCTTGGAGGATTGTTAACCCTCAATAAACATGCGTCATGAGTTGACCGTATGCTGAATGTTTTCCCATAAGATGGATGTACACAATGACTAATCTAAGACAAAGTGTCAGGTTGAGCATGGAACATCCAGCCAATGCACACTGAAGACATTTGAAGGAGCCAAGTGACTTTCAGTATTTCCTCTGTTTCAATATTTTCACGTCCTACTGAATGTTCATGATGCTACTCATTGAAGTCAATTTCCCTTCTCTGTTCTCTGTTAGGAGTCCAAAATGGCAATTCTCATTTGCCGTTGACAATCTGACGAAAGTACTGCTTTTCTTAAATTCTCTTGTAAAGTGGCATTGTGCTGCTTTGATGAACCTGTTTCCAATTTCATTGAAATGCACTCGACAATGGGTGCTCTGACATGTCAGATGCAAACAACTATAAGTTGTCTGGCAATGGTTGTCTTTTACACCCTGCGGTGATCAGAACATTTCGTCCTATGGTGATCAAAGGATATTTAACATGTCATGTTGTCAAATGACCTGCAGTTAAGTTCCTTTATGGGAAATGGCATACTACGGAAAAGGAATGTTCTATAAGTTTTCTAATAAATTAACTGAATCACCTCAGGAGAAAGTGCTTACTAACCAACAGATGGTTTGCGAACAGCAATCTTTCACCAGACACATCAGTGCTAACTGCCTGGCGCCAACATTTGCGCTTGCTTCGGGGATCGATTTCCTTTTCTTTATTTTATTGTTGAACCTAGGATTCAAAGGAATCTTTGTCTATACAATTGATTATCTGTACACCCATAATCACAGTGTACGTAGGTTTTGCTTACAAGAATCACTTTTCAGAAGAGGGGGACCTAGTTTTAATGGCTACCCTTTCCTCATAATTTTCTACTATCATTTTAATTGTATCTTCACATTTATTTTCATGGGAAAAACAGAGCCGAGCCAGTGAAATGCATTTCAGGATAGGCACAAATGAGAAACATGAGATAATGTTAATCTCCAAATTATTACATAGAAGAAATATTCTGGAACATACTATACATGGACTTAAATAGATACTTGGTTCGGGAAAGGCTTCAGTAAATTAAACCTGAAGACACTTTAAAAGAAAAAATAGAAATTGAAAATAAACTTATTTGTATAACCAGTCCAAGGAGATACAAATACCATTGAAATATTAGTCTAGTACAAAAAAAAAAGAAAAAAAAGTTCAGAGTGAAATGTTCACAGAGTTCACTGATCAATCATCACATGTACATTCTTCTCCTACAACAGCAGCGTCGAATGCTCCTCTTTCCACCTCCTCCCTGTTTCCCATAAACAATGAAGGGAAAGCACAATTGTTTTCCACTGTTCAAGAAACAGATTCTGCATCTGAGTTTCCTTTACAGGACAAAGTGCAGTTTTGCTGTTCAGAGACGGTTGTTCAGTGTCATTTTTTTCTAGAGCTTTTGGATCCAGAGAAAGAATGGGAAAGCATAGTTTCAAACTTCCTGGCTTCAGGACATGAAGAAGTTTTGCCATTTCTTATAACCCAACAGATTTCAAGGATCTCTTTATCAGGCAACACTCTTTGGGGCCTTATTGTTCCTTATCTGAAGAAGGGTAACCACTCTCTTTCTTTCATAAAGACAACTGACGTTCCCAGTGAAGAAGCCATGACTACCATCAAACCGTCATCGTCAGACATGGAAGATTGTAAAACTTTTCTTCTTTATATAATTACTCCCCATCACTCCCTACAAACATGAGGGCTATGAGAATTTGTTTCTTTTTTAAATTTTTATTTCACTCAATGCTTTTATTGGGGGGACAGTCAGCAGATATGTTCTAGAGGAACTACACAATGTTTTTCAGAAGTCTTTCACGGAAAGTTTGAAATGTGCGCTGAGTTGGGCTTCAGTTCTTCCTTGGCTATTTTTTATTTCCTTCAAATGATTTACTGCTTTCTTTGTCAATATTCTGGTTTCTTTTCATTTTCTGTCACGGATGATAGTGACTTGACACCGTCACTTACTTGCATCACAATCATGATCGTTAATTTGCCTCAACACCGTGAGAGGGGGCAAAAAATCAGAGAACCCCGTTTGTATATATATCAGGTTGGTTTTTCATTAGAAATAAACTTAGGGATCATTGATATCATTTGGGTGTTAACTCTGCATATCCTAAGATACTGAGAGCACTGCCATTTTTCAAGTCTCCCTTTCGCTTTTTGTTTCTTCAGAACAATTTGATTTTTGTTCACCCAAGCCACTCTAGTGAAGCCTATTTGAACGCATTGCATTTGACTCTGTCAGATTCAGTGGGGTATACTTTTAATATGTTCTCCGGGGAGATACTTCGACATGTGAAACTCATTGATTTAGGTTTCTTTTATGTATAAGTAAGCCCACAATTCTTGCTCTTTAAACATACTTAACTTTGTAATTGTAGTAGTGAACACTTCAAAGAAAATGAAAGTAGTAAAGATATCAGTGACCCTCTTTGTGTTTCTTCTCACAGGAGAAATATCTCATTTTCCCCCTCAATTGTGGGATTTTAAGTCAAGATCAAGATTGTATCATGGTAACGAAGAATGATCCAATTTGTATTGAGTCATTTGATCATCAAGAAAAGATGTTAAATTTGATGACACACATTTTTAGCATCTAAGGAGATGTATCATGCGGGGTTTCTCTTTGGACATATGGTGAATTTTACGGCTCTCCTTCTTCATATTGAATCATTCCTACCTTCTTGCAATCAACCCACCCTGGTCCGCGCTTTGGTCTTTGCCATGGCAGAGTTTCTTTAACTTTTCTCTGAGTTCACATATGTTCTTGGGTTCTATCCACTCTGCAATTCAAGCTCTCTGTTGACTGGTGTTTTCCATCACCTATATTATTTTTCAGATTTAGTAACAGATTGGAAGGTCTTATGTTTCTTGATTCCTATTTTTGTTCTCATCCTCCATATTTATTTTCTTCTTCCTCTAAATCAGTAGGAAGTGGTTAACGTGGTCCATTTTATTGTCCTTTTTCCAGTAATGGTTGCTCCGCAGAAACGTCTTTGAATGTTTTCTCTCTGAGTTCTTTTTCTCCTGCAGAAACGGGCTCATGAGATCAGATAGGGGCAAGACGGTGAAGAAGTAGGCAGCTCCGTCCATTGCACCCGCGCCCATACCTCACACGGTAAAGATCTGAAGCCATAGGAAACCTTACGGAACCCAAGAGATGAGGAGAAAAAGGGTGCAGAATCCACTGAGAAAGCTTTCTAACGTGAGTGCGGAGCGGGAAAGAGAAAACCGAGCCGGGATCGGAGACTCCAGGGACAGGGGAGATCCCTGTCTATGGGGAGTGAGAGGGGAAAAAAAAAGAGAGTCCGAAAGACAAAAACCTCTGCTCGGGGCACAGAAAGACCATGCTCGATAAATACCTGCGGGCCAGGCCCCCGCGCGCCAACTCGTCCCAGAGACACTGCACGCGAGGACCGCCTCTCTGTGCTCCTGGCTGGCTGGACTCCTAGAGAAGCTGCACGCCTGCCGCGCCATTGTGCTCCTGGCTGGCTGGAACTCTAGAGGGAAGGCGAAGAGCTTCAATCCTGGAGATTTGCCCGTGAGTTCGTATTTCGGGCGAAGAGACACAGAGTGACCTGATTTCCCTCCCCCCAGGGGACTCTGCGTGCCTGTCAGGCAAGCTCCCCCTCCCCCCTGCTCGCCAGCCCAACCCCGGAGGAGAAGCGAGCATCGATTTTGGCTCCATCTCACAGGAGGAGGCTTGGAATTGCCCCGAGGGGACGCTTGGGAAGTTGTGTGTATGGCAATTTCAGTGGGGTGCACAGACTGGAATTTGGAGTCTGGGACTGGCCTGGGTTGAAGAGTGCAACCAACTTTGGCTGCACCCCTGGTATGGGGAGGTTACACGCCCAAAACAGCGAAGTCCAGTGCTTGGTTCCAGAAGGGACTGGAACGCTGCCACTCTCCTCCCCGTAACCACAGAGGCTGAACTCCCGCCTGATACGTTGGATCACACGACGCCCATCTCTCCTTGAGAGCGGCCCTCCTCCCTATTTTTTTTCTTTCTTTCTTTCTTTTTCCTTTGGTTCTTCTTCCTCTTTTTTTTTTTCCTTCTATATTTTCTTTCCTTTTATCCCCAGAACACGGACTTGATAGTCTCTGGTCACCGGCTTGTTTAAACAATCACATTTCGTCCATTCTGTAGATGTAAATTCTACACCTACCGACCTTTTCATGTCTTTCGCTAGGAGGAATCAGACTATATAGTTTCTCTGGATAACCCCAGCGTCCTTCTCTCAACTACCCACGCAGATTCCTCCCTTTAGCTTTTTGAAAAAAAGCTTCGTATTCCTTCTGCCTGTTCATTCTATTTCCAATTTTGCCTCATCCCGGCCTTGTCTTCTCTGTGTTTGTCTGGGCTCTTCAACCAGCACTGGATACACCCAACTCTATAAGCATAGCTGGGAAATCCTGTGATATGCTTTCAACCGTTCTTTGTCCATCGGTGTTCTTCTTTTCCCTTTTCTTTTCTCCTCTTGGACCTTTTTATGTATTGTTCATTTTCTCCTATTGGCCTTCCCTCCTCCGTCTTTTCTCTTAACTTTTTCCTTTTTCCTCTAGGTTTGCCTGTTAGTTGGATTTGACTGTGCGTTTGTGTGCCTCTACTCCCTGAGTGTTTGTCTCTCTGTTTCCTTCTCCTGGGCTACCTCAAGAAACCAGGCAAAGGACACATGGCGGAGAGACCCAAATACCATTACGAGTACGAAAATAAAATAACCAAGGTCTAAACAAGGGAGACCAAGAGATACCATTCACAACACACCCTCCGAAAGGATAGGCCCTGGCCAGTCAAAGAGTCTTCTTGGATACAGCAGTGCTCACAGGTGCACAGAGCATAATAAGTGTTGGAAACTAACAAGAGACAGAAAGCTAAGGAAAAGGACGAAACGAAAAAGCTCTCCTCCAAAAAAATTCCAAGGAGAATTGACAGCTAGTGAACTGCTGCAAACAGATACAAGCAGCATAACTGAACAAGATTTTAGAACAATAATCACCAAATTATATCTTAATAGCTGGCCTGGGAAAAGCATAGGGGACATCAAAGAGACTATGGCTATAAGTAACATGGGGGATAAAAACAGGCCTGAGGAATGAAACAATGGGGTAAATGAGATACATGGTACATTGGAGGCCTCCAATGCACAGATTGAAGAGGCAGAAAGGAGAATAAGTGATTTGGAAGACACCATTATGGAACAAGAAGAAGCTGATAAAAAATGAGGCAAACAGATCCAGGAACATGAAAGAGGCGTTCGAGAGCTAGGTGAAACAGTCAAACGCAACAATGTCCGTATCATAGGAATCTCTGCAGAAGAAGAGAGAGGGAAAGGGGCTGAAGGAGTCCTGGCACAAATTATAGCAGAGAATTTCCCCAACCCGGGGAAGGAAGTAAACGTTGAGATACAAGAGGCTCAGAGGACTCTCCTCAGTCAGAATTAGAATCGATCTTCTGCCGGCATATCTTAAGGAAAAATGGCAAAACGTAAGGACAAAGAGAATTTTGAAAGCAGCTAGTGAGCAAATGGCCCTAACATACAATGGGAAACCTATCCGAGTGGGGACACACCTATCTACTGCAACATGGCAGGCCAGAAAGGAATGGCAAGAGATCTTCTATGTGATGAACAGAACATTTGCAGCCAAGAATCCTCTATCCAGCAAGCCTGTCGTTGACAATAGAAGGAGAGAGCAAAGTCTTTCCAAATAAACAGAAATGGAAAGAATTTGTCACCACTAAGCCAGCTCTACAAGATGCCCTGAGGGGGACGCTCTGAAAAATGTTGCAAAAAAGAAAGATTCCAGGGACACCACCACAGACATGACCCCACAGAGGAAACAAAGATTCTAAACCCACGTATCTCAATAATAACACTGAATGTAAATGGGCTGAGTGCTTCAATCAAAAGACATAGCGTAGCAGAATGGAAAAAAAAAATCCATCTATACGGTGTCGACCAGAAACCCATCTTCCACTGGAAGATACCTTCATATTAAGTGTAAAGGGATGGAGAAAAATATATCATACTGCTAGAAATCAAAAGAAAGCTGGAGGAGCTATACATACATCAGACAAACTGGACTTTAAGTTGACCTCAATAACAAGAGATGAAGAAGGGCACTACAGAATATTTACAGGGTCTCTCCATCAGGAAGAACGAACCATCATGAATGTCTATGCTCCGAATATGGGAGCACCTAAATACTTAAAACATTTAATCCCAAACAGAAACAAGCTTCTAGATAAAAATGTGCTAATAGCAGGGTTCTTTAATACTCTCCTTACAGCAACAAAGAGGTCAACCAGACCGAATGTCACTAAAGGGACAATGGACTTGAAAGACACATTGAACCAGATGGATCTGACAGATATATTTAGAACTCTACATTCTGAGGCCAGGAATTTCAATTTGTTCTCAAGTGCACATGGCACATTCTCCAAGAGATCCCATCCTGGGACCTACGACAGCCCTCAAGTAATAGAAAAGAATTGAGACCCTACCATGCACACTCACAGATCCTAATGCTTTGAAACGTGAAATCAATCACAGGAAGACGTCTGGACAACCTCCAAAAACATGGAGGGTAAAGAACACCCTACTAAAGAATGAATGGGCCAATAAGGCAATTCGAGGAGGAAATTCAATATATATATGGAAACAAATGAAAATGAAAACACAACAATCCAAAATCTATAGGATGCTGCAAAGGCAGTCCTAAGAGGAAAGCACATGGCACTCCAGGCCTATTTGAAGGCATCAGAAAAAGCACAAGTCCAACATGTCACAGCTCACCTAAAGGAACTAGAGGCACAGCAACAAGGACGCCCGAAACCCAGGAGAAGAAGAGAAAGAGTAAAAATCAGAGCAGATATAAACAACATACAGGCCCAAGAGACTCTTGAACCGAGCAATGAAACCAAGAGTTGGTTTTTTGACAAAAGAAACCAAATTGACAAACCTCTAGCCAGGCTTCTCCAAAGGAAAGGAGAGAGCAACCAAAGAGACAAAATCATGAATGAAAATGGACTTATTACAACGAACCCCTCAGAAATACAGGCAACTAACAAGGGATACTACGAAAAAGTATATGCCAACAAATTGGACAACGTAGAAGAAATGGACACATTCCTAAACGCACACTCACTACCAAACGTCACACTGGAAGAGATGGAAATCTGAACAGACCCATAACGAGTGAAAACATCGAATCAGTGAGCAAAAATCTCACAGCAAGTAAGAGCCCTGGACCTGATGGCTTCCCTGGGGAATTCTACCAGACATGTAAAACAGAATGAATCCCAATTCTTCTCAAGCTACTCCCAAAAATGGAAATCGAAGGAAAATTCCCGGACTCATTTTATAAAGCCAGGATCACTGATTCCCAAGCCGGACAGAGATCCAGCCAAAGAAGAGAAGTACAGGCCAACATCCTTGAGGAATACGGATGCCAAAACCCTCAACAAGATCCTTGCAAATCGAATCAAGCAGCACACACACACAAAAAATCATCCACCAATATCAAGTGGGATTCATTCCTGGGTTACAGGGCTGCTTCAACACTCGCAAAGCAATCAATGGCATACAGCACCTCCATTAACGAAAAGAGAAAAACCATAGGATCCTTTCGATAGATGCAGAAAAAGCATTTGTCAAAATACAGCATCTCTTCTTAAAAAAGATTCTAGAGAAAGTCGACATAGAAGGAACCTACGGAAACATTCTCAAAGCCCTCTATGAGAAGCTTTCAGCTAACATCACCCTGCATACCTCAGTGCTTTCCTCCTGAGATCAGGAACACGGCAGGGATGACCATGCTCATCACTGTTGTTTAACACAGTGCTGCAAGTCCTAGCATCAGCCGTCAGACAACCAAAGGAAATCAAAGGCATCAGAATTGGCAAAGAACAAGTTCAACTTTCACTTTTCACAGACAACATGATATTGTACATCGAAAACCCGACAGACTCCACCAGAATACTGCCAGAACTGATCCAGGAATTCAGCCAAGGTAGAGGGTACAAAATCCTTGTATAGAAATCGGATGCATTTTTATACACCAATCATGAAGCCACAGGAAGAGAAAGCCAGAAGCTGATCCCATTCACAATTGCACAAAAATTCATCAAATTGCATCGAAAACCTAGGCATCAACCTAACCAAGGATACAAGAGATCTATATGATGAAAACTATGGAACACTTAGGAAGGAAACTGAAGAAGACACAAACAAATAGAAAACCTTCTATCCTCATGGATAGGAAGAATAACTAGAGTTCATGGGTCATTACTACCCAAAGCAATGTACACATTCAATGCAACTCCAATCCAACTTGCACCAGCATCCTTCTCAAAACTAGAACAAATTCTCATCAAATTTGTATGGAACCACAAAAGACCCAGAATAGCGAAAGTCATACTGAAGAAGAAAACCAAAACGGGAGGTATCACCATCCCAGACTTTAGCCTCTACTTCAAAGCCGTCGTCCTCAAAACAGTATGGTATCGGCACAAAAACAGACACATCGACCGATGGAATCAAAATGAGAACTCACAGCTGGACCCAAAGGTGTACAGCCAACTAATGTTTGGCAACGCAGGAAAGAATATCCAATGGCAAAAAGACAGCCTCTTTAACAGATGGCTCTGGGAGAACTGGACAGCAACCTGCAGAAGAATGAAAGCAGATCCTTTTCTCACACCGTACACGAAAAGAAACTCAACATGGAGAAAGGAACTGAACGTGAGACAGGAAACCATCGAAACCCTTGAGGACAAAGGAGGAAATCACCTCCTTGACCTCCTCCGCAGCAACATCTTACTTGACACATCCCCCAAGGCAAGGGAATCGAGAGCAAAAAGAAACGATTGGGACCTCATCAAGATTCAAAGCTTCAGCACGGCAAAGGAAACGATCCACAAATCTAAGAGGCAACCAACAGAATGGGAAAAGATAGTTGCCAAGGACATATCAGATCAAGGGTTCATATCCAAACTCTATCAGGAACTCACCAAACTCCACCCCCCAACAAACCAACAACCCAGGAAAGAAATGGGCAAAAGACAGGAACACACAATTCTCCAAAGAGGACATCCAGGTGGCTAACAGACACATGAAAGGATGCTCAGCAACCCTCCTCCTCAGGGAAACACACGTCAAAAGCACACTGAGATACCACCTCACACCCGCAAGAGTGGCTAAAATGAGCAAATCAGGCAACTCGAGATGCTGGCGAGGATGTGGAGAAACGGGCACCCTCCTACACTATTGGTGGGAATGCAAACTGGTGCAGCCCCTCTGGAAAACAGTGTGGAGGTTCCTCACAAAGTTAACACTAGAAGTCCCCTGTGACCCAGCAATAGCACTGCTAGGAACTGGCCCAAGGGATATAGAAATGCTGAGGCATAGGAGCACATGTACCCCAATGTTCGTTGCAGCACTCTCAACAGTAGCCAAAACATGGAAAGAGCCTAAGTGTCCATCAAAGGACGAGTGGATCAAGAAGATGTGGGAGATCTATAGGATGGAATACTCCATGGCAATGAGAAAGAATGAAATCTGGTCACGTGTAGCATTCTGGTTGGACCATGACGGTGTTATGTTGTGCGAAATAAGTCAGGCAGAGAAGGACAAATATCGTATGTTTGTACGTATAGGGGGATTACGAGGAACTTAACGGAGGACCATGAGGGAGAAGAAGGGAGGAAACGGTGGGGAAAGGGAGACAGGCAAACCATGAGAGTCCCTCGAATGCTGAGAAGAAACCTAGGACTGATGGATGTTGGGGGAGGGGGGAGATGGGCACGGAGAGGGGCACTTGTGGGGATGAGCACTGGGTGTTATATGGAAACCATCCTGACAATAAACTACTTGAAAAACAATATTTTGATGAGTTTCAGGATATGAAGGTACTTAGAGCTTTAACCACAACATTTTTACCCTGACCACACTTGAGAATATTGATTTGCTGCATTGTAACATGATTGGTTATAGGAAGCAATGAAATCATTTATGGGCAAATGAAAATGAATCAAGACAAAGAGAGTGAGAAAAGGATCCTGAAGCCATCCTATAATGACAGGTCTTCTTTTTTAAAATTTATTGATTCGTTTTGGGAGAGAGAGAGAGAGAGCAGGAGCAGAGGAAGGGCGGAGAGAGGGAAAGAGAGACAGAATCTCAAGCAGGTTCCCCCCTCAGCACAGAGTCAGACAGGGGACTTGAACTCACAAAGCCAGCGATCATGACCTGAACTGAAATCCAGTTTCAGATGCTTAGCCGACTGAGCTCTCCAAGCTCCCCAAGCAACGGGTTTTCCTAAAACAAATCTCTGATCTCGGGCTAGAGAAAGACCAAGCATCCTATAACTACTGGCTACTTAAAAAGAATATGTACTTCGGTGAGACCTTCTGGACTTACTTGTCTCCTGTCGCACTTGCCCATGTTGATTCCAGCTTCTGCCTCCCGGCACTTTCAAATACTTGAAGTCACAACACATGATGCATGTCTGGAAAGACAGTGAAGGATCACAGAAAGATAGCCATAAGAATCATCCCATCCTTCAAGAGGAAAGCATTTTCCTGACGCTTGGGCAAGGATGGCGACTGAAGGAAATAGAAATCAGGAACACAGAAGACACTGACCTGTAGGAAGGAATTGGAAACATCTACCTCAGCTTCTGTATCAGTCATGTACGGGAATCTCAGAGGCTACTTGCTCTTCTCAGGTGGCGCACCCAGGTTTCAAAGGTCTACCTAAACACACAGCCAATAGTACTATTTCCTTAGAAGCAGATGGGAGTTCTAGGGGTAGAAATTTAATGTAAATGCAACAACCTGAACAATAAAAAGACCTTTATCAAATACCACAAATCCATTGTGTGGTAAAGGCGTGCTCCCCGGGGAGAAATCAAAACAAGACAATCGTCGAATTATTTCTAATTTTCGCACAAGAGTCCATTGAGTAGCCCAAGAGAAAATATGCCAACTTGGCACATAGAAACTATGAGTAAATGCTATCTTTTCTCCAGCATAACTTGTTTCCTTGCTGAATCAGCTCTACCTCTTCCAGGAACCTTCCCAGTTCACGTTCTTACTTTTGTAACTTGATGCCCCTTACTTGGAAGTCTCTTTTCCTTTCATTCATTCCAAGGACTCTGGCTTCCAATGACCTCCAGAAACAAGAATATATAAATGATTCCTTTCCAATCAACAGTACCTTGTGTCATCTGTCATCTGTTTTTACATGAGCATCCTTAATTCTCAAACACATTCCAACAAGCCAGCTCTACTCTGCAACATGCAAGAAAAGGCCTTACTGTTATCGCTCTGCTTTATCCAAACACTACCATGAATGTCTCATTCTGGTAAGGATTTGGGAAAGGATCACAGTCACTTCCTTCCCATCTCATCAAATTGGTTAAATGTTCATAGCAATATTCCGGTTTAGCTATCTTGACACCTCTGTAGGGCCCACATAGAGTATGAAGAGCAACGGATGCCAGAGCTAGTCTCAAAGAATGCTAGAGGAACTTATGAAAGACCATGACTATCAGCAGTCTTTCATTTGTTTTAGTCGCAGAATCTGTGGCTGTAAAACTGGATTCAGAAGAGACAGAGGATTCTGGCATACAGATCAATGGAAATCAAAGATTCTCTCAGCTCGTGACCTACATAGAGTACACATCGTGAGGACAGATGATTTTCTAGGACCAAACTCAGGATATGTCGATAGTCTCCCAGTGTATGTACCTAGAGCCTTTTAGGATGCAAAGCCTATCAAATGCAAAGTACTTCTGACTCCTGGGGTCACTATCATGGCGTTGTTTCCTTTGAATGATTTTCGATTCACTTGACTCATCTTCTCTATTCTATGAAGAGATCCTTGGGAACCAGAAGCATATTCCAAACACACAAGGCACACTTAAATACTTTAGATATTGCAAACAAAAACTTCTTGCCTAGTCTCTGCCTAGAAGATAAAATAATGACTTCCAAAATACAATGTTTAATCAATCGATGGATCATTTTACATATACAAGAGTCAAGAATAATTGTCCATGATATCCTTCACTCTAGGAAATGAACTCTGACAACGCAAATAACTGGTTCCTTTGGTAATTTGGTGGCAAGCTGAATTCAAAAGTGTCTTCAAATGAGATGAGAAGAACACACTTTCTGAGTTTGATTGAAAAGTGTGATGTTAAAAACTAAAGAAATAATAGAATCTGGTACCATGGGATTCATTAGGAAACAGAGCGCTTTTTCAGCTTTAACACAGGGAAGAAAGAAATCTTCCAAAGATGTCTAGTTAATCAATGGAGATGCACAGGTGATAAGGAAAATATAAATGTCAAATAATCCGTGTACATGGAATTCACAAATTGTATGTTGTGTAGATCCAAGTACTTTATGCATGTATTACAAAATCAGCATAAAGAAGAAAAATAGCGAATCCTCATTGAATATTTCCAATGAGAAAAATAAATTCGAATGCTTTGGTTTCCTTGTTTATAGAACCACTTTCTTGAGCTAAAATCGAAAATGCTCATCAGGAAAACCATTTCTTGTTTTATTCTTTAACGTTTCTTTCCTTTTGAGAAAGAGGGAGACAAAGACTTGAAGTAGGCCCCAGGCTCTGAGCTGTAAGCAGAGAGCCTGACGCAGGCCTGGAATGCAAACGGCTGGATCATGACCTGAGCGGAAGTTGATGGCTTCACCGACAGATCCACCCGGGTTAGAGATCCTTCCGAGAGGAGTCAAGGGAATTCCGAATATTATAGACATTCCTGAAAATAGTATCCAATGTATTCATAGTACCTCTTAGAGTCAGGTGGATTAATAACACAAGATGGTATGAAGTTTGAGAATGGCAAACTGGAGTTAACTTCTTCAACCAACAAGTAGTTTTTAAAAGGTCCATTTTAAACTATATCCTCATGACGCCAATTTGAGGGAATTTACTCACAGTTATTACTTATTAGCCCTCTACTCACTGCAGGCATGAAGCCATCGTCATTTGGATTCTGGCCTTTTCAATTGAGTTCATGGTACAAACTCAGACCACAAAATTCTAAGCTAAGGAGACTTACCCTCAACATGCATGTGATGCCTGCAACTTTGGAAATAGAAAAGTCATTTTATGTAAGAAAAAAATGACTTCAGTCCCTTCAATGACTCCAATCCAAATGATGATCAGAAAAGGCTGGTTGCCTATGTTTTGATTTAACCTGTTCTTCTGGCATGTACTTGATTCTTCCCCACTGAGTTGTCCTTGAGGCTCCCGATAGAATGTGTTTACCTAGAGTTGTTGCCCAGACGGCAGTAACGAGTAACAAGGGACAACATACTTCATGACCCATATTCCCAAACTTGTTTGAAATGCTGCTCCAGGTAGGCATAAGCACTTTTGCTTTTTGTGGTCCAAGGGAAGCATGTGTCGCTTTCCCTCACTCAGGGCACTGGAATCCACAGCCTTTCTCTTCTTTCTCTGGGGTATTTCAAGTGACGCTCCAAACCCCTATCCACCTGTTATCTGGAATACACAAAAGAATACCACGGCTGTCCTAGGATCAACTCATCCTATTCCTCTCTGTTGGGATTAAGCATTCTTTAGACTATTAACTTACAAAGGTACACAACAAAGAACCTACTGAGGGTCTCCTAAGAAAACAACGGAGACAACCTGAGGAATAAAAAATTACATATAGTGCACACTGAAGAGCAACCTAAGCGTCCACTGATGGAAACATGGACAAACAAGATATGGTATGTACATGCAATGGAATGTGAACTATCAAAAAATTAGGCAATCCTGATATCTGCTACAACACGGATGACCTCTGAAGACAGAGTGATAAGTGAAATAAGTCATGGGCAAGAAGACAAATACTGCACGATTCCATTTCGAGGTAGTATCTAGAGCGGTCCAAATCAGTGGGAGTTTCCAGGGCCTGAAGGGAGGGAGGGAAAGGAGTCATTGTGTCATGGGTAGAGTTTCAGTTTTACAAGATGAAAAGACTTCCATGGCTTTACGGTGATGATGGTAGCCTAGCAGTGTTAATATGCTTAATGCCACTGAACTGTACACTGAATGATGGCTAAGATAGTACATTTTAGGTGATGTGTATTTTCCTAATTTTTAACGAGATACCTATGGTGAAACTCACGAATGGTAGAGTTGGATTTAAGATTTCTATGTGGAGTGAACAAGGGTGACTTTGAATCTGTTCTACTCTTTACGGACGATGTCCTTGGCTTCTCTTTCCTTCAATGGGAAGGGAATGCATATATGCTCACGACTGCGGTGTTCTGACTTACCCATGAGAAAACATTCAGCCATTTCCCTTCCGGGATAGATCTGTCTCCTGTAAGAAGGTAAACTGGTTGTCATGTGACCTACTGGGTGATGAGGGAAGAAGATTTGCCTTAGGCTTTGATTCAATTCAGGTCAATCATTTCCAGGCAAAATACATCGTTGTGGCTACAACAGAGATGCTGTCCTTGAGGGGTTCGTCCTTTATTGATCCTAACAAGGAGCTACCTAGCTATACCCATATATATGCCTAGATTGAGAAGGAAGAAACCTCTGTTTAAGTCCTAAGGGTAAAAAAAGAGAGTCCCATGATTCTTGAGCTAATTCTAGAAGAAATCGATGCCAGAATTGCTCAGGGATATTTAGGTTTTATAGCTACACATAGATCACTAGAAAAAAAAAAAAAGCTTTGAGTTCGAACCTGAGAAGAGGGAGAAAGAAAGCCTTTATTATTGTGAGGCATAAACACTAGGAATCTTGAGAATTCTTTTCCTAGGAAAAGTCGACAAATCGTGGCATCATAGAAACACAATCATTAGATATATGAAATTATGGGATGCGAAATATCTAAGAAGGGGCTCACCCAGCAGAAGACTCAAGAAGTGTTTCTTTCCTTCTGCCCTACCTCTTCACTGTATACAGTATGTAAAGAGGAAGAAGAAAAATCTCAAGGCAGGAACTAAGAATAGGAAGTTGAGGAGGCATTTGAATAAAAGCAGAGAAGAGAGAACATCACAGAAAATATGGCTGGAGTGCTACGATGGAATGGAAAAGATCAGGAGATTCCTCAGAGGGTGAGATCTTTCCGAGGAAGCCACTGGTTAGATGGTAACCTATGCCACATCACCAGGACAATGGTACCTGACCTAAATATTCTGTCCACTTCATTCTCACAATGTGAATATTTTAAAGCCCAAGTAATCTGACTAAAATAGTATCGATAGTCCATGGTACAATTGCCACATGTTTGTTCTCTGGAGTTAATGGTGCCTTGCAGATACAATCTGCCAGTCATTCTCTCCATAGACTGACAGAGAAGAACTCAACAGAAAAAGGGAGGGCTGAGAATATGGGGAGTCGGAGAGACTCTTCAGACACACAATCGAAGGACGGGCATTGCTTGGGAAGCTGAGCAAGTCCAAGTCTCCTTGACCTGTGTGTCTGAGGTGTCTCACACAGGTCCTGGCCATGAAAGACGTGTGGAGAGAAAGGTGTGTCCATCTGACCACAAAGGGGAACCAGGAAATGAAAACATGAAACCATCTTGTCTGATGTAGCGTATTCATGTGAACATGCAACCTGCCAAACACCTACACTCCCATTCCATTGGAGATGAAAGATGGTTTCTAGGAAATCCAGTTCCTCTGAGACTTTGGTCCTAGACATTTGAACCTCTCTAGCCTAACAGCTTCAAGTATTCAACACTCAGTCAGCAAAGATGTAAATGGAAGTACAAAGCTTCTAATTTCAGGAAACTAGCTATGCCTGAAAGAATGCACCGCTTACCGGAGGTCCCTGGGATTTTGGTGTTCATGGACTCACGTGGCTTCAACCGCATGTATCTTCAGGATTGTACTTAATTATGGATATCAGCTCACTTCTTTAAAACCTAACCCAGGGAAAAAGGAGACCAGGACACTAATGGCAAGGCTGTGCTATCTCTGTCCCAACAGCTTTTCCAAATAAGCAGCCCAATTTTAAAGTGTCAGTTAACACGATTTAACCACTGTCCCTACAGCGATCATCCATGTTCTTGAATTGGGAAGACGTCCTGCTACAAGAAAAAACCAAACATCTAGTTAGCCAGCTGTCGGCATGAGGCCACTTTAATGCTGTGGTTTTAGAGGGTTACTGATACCCATTAAGAAGCCTGATTACTGGGGCACCTGGGTGGCTTTGTCGGTTGAGTGGCCGACTTTCGCTTAGGTCAAGATCTCGCGGTTCGTGGCTTGGAGCCCCGCGTTGGGCCTTGTGCTGACTGCCAGCTCGGAGCCTGGAGCCTGTGCCGGAGTCTGTGTCTCCCTCTCTCTCTAACCCTCCCCTGATCACGTTCTCTCTCTCTTTCTCTCTCTCCTAGAAATACATTAAAAAATAAAAGACGAAGCTTGATTACTACCAGGGAAACAAACTTTCCTCACGCAGAAATATCCTTAAGCTTCATGGCCTTCAAGAGAGTTTCAAATTTTCAGAAAACTGAACGAGATTATAAGGGGGCAGAATATGGCAAAACACAGATAGCATATTTACCTAGACTAGGAACAACATCTGCCATTAGACCTCATGATGGTACAGCTCATGAGTGTGCAACATCTTCTGAAGAGATTCATATGCGAATGGTTCTTTCCTGGAGTAAAACTACCTGGGAATAGACTTCTGAAAGTTGATTTCTTGAATTCTTGGGTGGGGATTCTGCAGGAGTCCAAGTTGAGGTCTTCATAATCTGGTTATTTGTAACGTCAGGATCATTGATGTCCTATAGATTTTACAGCTAAAGAAGGCCTGTGAATGTTGTCTCTCCTACCAAGGATTCGTGTAGAAGATAGTGTGACAAGAATCAGGAAGAATAGCTGGCAAAATGGTTCAGATGGTCTCTATCTGGTTGGAGAGAGAATGCCAAGAGAGAAGATTAGACATAGACCTGGGAACCATTTCAAAGTCCTTAGTGACGAAGGATCCTTTGTATCTAGACAACGCCATAACAGTCAGTTCAATAACTGACTTGAATCCCTTAGGCCTCACTGTTACAGACAACGAATTTATGGTTTTCAACAAAGAATGTAGAAGATTCTAACACCGGGGTAGGTCAAGTCTGGTCTGTAGACCAAACCCAGCCCACTGGCTCTATTTGGAAAGAAAGCCCATTGATTTCCTGCCACCTAGAGCCGCTTTCCAACTACCAGAGCAGGAAGGAATCAATGCAACAGAGACCACAGTGCCTGGCAAGCTGATTATATGTGCTATCTGGCCCTTCACAAAAGGTTTGCCAACCTAATGCCACATAGGTTTTCATGCTACTGTAGTTGTAGTGCATGTCAATTGCAAAAGAGTTCTATGAACTCTTACAGTTTTCGAAAGTCCTTCCGAAGCCAACAGAAACGCTCTATTTCTCTATTCGGGTTCACTTATTATTTTGCTGTGAACAGGTGAATTCTGCACATTTTTACCACATATACCAAGACTACCAACTTAATTTTAACAAAAGGATCCTTTGAACAAATAACAGATATGTATTTTTCCTTTGTTGCCAGGAAACCAACTAAATCAGTAGTGAGACATTTAACCACCTAACCTACAGCCATGTGAACGCACATTTTTGGACCGTGCTCAAGTACATGCGCTTTCTTTTCACAATGTCAAGACGGAGACTGAATAAATCCCTTCTTTAGAACACTACAGATGGTTAGAGAGGTTTCAAAGCCTGATGAACATAACATGATGACATGGTAGCATTCGAATCACATCGTCTATCTCTTAACAGTTTGTCCATTTCACATTCTCGTTGGGTGACATTAAATCGTGTGTTTTGAATTACCTGTATAGGCTCAGAGATGTTTCTCTTCCTCAAATCTCCCTCTCGGCAGAAATCCTTCCTTCTCGGAGGTTCCTGAGTGACCTGGAGGAAACAAACAGTGCGCCTTTGAACCAGAGCAATGCCCATCTCTGTTAGGACGATACTTTCTAGACCTACTTGACCGAACTAGAGAAGCCAGAGATAGATTCTAAATCTACAGGGAAGTCCTATTTGTTTACCTCCAGCACAGGAAGGATAGGCTGACACAGTGAGGCAGGCACATATCTTGACCAGCAAATGGAAGTGTATCCCAAAAAGTTTGGCCATCGATATAAATGATGTGGAATGGGACACTGTAAAAAACCAAAAGGAATGTGAACTTCCATAGGAAATAATATAAAAAGATTTTCAAGCATGACAGGATCAGTCCCAATGCCTTAGAGAGCCGATATGGGATTCTAAGCCAAAAGAAAAGTCAGTAATATCAATCCCACTTTGAATTAGCTTGGATTTGTGTGTGTGTGTGTGTGTGTGTGTGTGTGTGTGTGTGTGTCCTTTTAAATTTTGCACCCAGAGGCACCTGTCCCTCACCTCATTCTAGTCCCATCCTCGTTCTTCATCCAGTTGACTGGAAGTTCCTCCAATGGGAAGTCAAATGAAAAGCTCCTTTGCGAGCAGCTGACTTGGAACACAGCTAGAGAGGGAGTAAGCTTCTGGCAATGTGCCGACAGCAGCCTTTACAGGTGACATGGATAATACCCAACCGAAAGAAAGCATTCCTTCTTTCTGTGCTCTTTGTTTCCTTTCCCATGTTCGTCCTCTCTCTTTCCATTGCCTTGACACTTTTGTTCTCTCAGAACACAACCTGGTCCTGACCTTGATTGTCAAAGATGAATAGAGGGCTGACCTTTGATTTCAACCCGGGTACTTATTCCGAGGATATAAATGGATAGGTAGCCTGAGGACCAATGAGGTGTCGGGCCCTATGCTGAGCTTGGAGAGTAAAATAGTGAAGGGGTTCTACATGGAGTGTGAAATTGAGTGAAATCCAATAGGAAGCTATCTGCATTTTCAAACACCGCTCAGATCATCCACTGCTTTTCAACTCCCTCTCAATGCTACCTTTGATGTTTCTAGGCACATAATTTTCCTATCTTCTACTGTGTGCTTGTTTGTTTGTTTCCTTATGGATTGATTGATTGATTCATTTTCCTGGGGGAAGAAACAGGAAGGTGTTATAAGGTAGTAAGAACGGTTCCACAATCTGGTTCGATTCTCCAGCACATCCCATAATAGCATGGCCCTCCGGAAGACATGGCCTGGACTGGCAAGCGCTCGTGGTCACCAAAGGGACCAGTATCTCACTGACAGTCAGAAAAACCCTCTAGTTTTAGTTTCCTTGTTGCCAATCCTCCTTTTCCCCACTCTGGAAGCTTCATCATTTGACTATTTGACCTTTATTGACATCGGAATCAAAGTGATTTAAGAAACCCAACAAGTTAGAGGAAAAAAACCCCATGGAATCACATACATGAAACTCCTTCCATGAGAATGGTAAATTGTCATAGCGATTCAATCTTTTTTCTGCTTCCTTAGGAACCTCCTAACTAGTTCTGTCAGGCCATTTGGTTAGATTTGTAATGTTATTGGAAAACGACCTCTCTTTGAAGAGAAGCAGGGGAAAAATACTACTTCACAAGAGTGAAAGCCACTAAAAGAAATCGATTGTTGTCAAGTTGAATGCAGCGAAACTTTTAAACACAAAATTGAATACAACTGAAACAGACAGGACTTACTCAAATCATATCCACGGTAGGTCCCGCATCACAGAAGCAAATACTCAAGAATGCACTCTAAGTTTGCAATCAATAGTAAATTTGTCAGTCCTGGATTCCACACAGGTGGATTACAAATTTCAGAATGGATGGGGTGTCTGGGTGGCTCAGTCGCTTTGGCGTCTGATTTCAGCTCAGGTTAGGACATCACAGCTTGTGGGGTCGAGCCCCACGTCGGGCTCTGTGCTGACAGCTAGCTCAATGCCTGGAGCCTGCATCTGATTCTGTGTCTCCCCGCTCATGCAGTCTCTCGGTCTCTCAGAAATAAATAAAACATTAATTCTTTTTTAAATTCCAACGCGCAAAATCACTGTACCCTTTGTCAGTCTGTTATTTTCCTGAATCGTTTAATTTAGGATTGGATTTATTTATATAAATACTTAGTTTGCAAAACTTTAAAGATAAGGTAGGATTGCGGGAGTGTCCTTTTCATCTCTACTATGGAAATGGAGGCATTTTCGCCCTTAACGTTAAAGAGTTGAATGCATCATCAGCAGAGCTGTTGTCCTGTCTAAAATGATCATCTTAATGAACATACTTTGAAACATGTAGGTTACAAAACGTCTTCATGAAAAACTTTTCTAAATGTTTAAGTTTCTTATTCAATGTACAGAATCGAATTAGGCACTCCTAGACATTTAATGAAAATGAGTAGGGTTACTGATGCTGATTCCTAATCTTACATGGAATTCATGCCTTTCAATGTATATTTATACATATCCATAGGGGTACCTGGCTGGCTCAGTTACCAGAGCATGTGACTCTTGATATTGAGGTCATGAGGTGAGGCACCACGTTGGGCATAGAGACTAATTAGAAAGCATGAATGAATGAATAAATAAATGCAATAAAGAAATCTCCCCAATGAGTATTCCCATGTATGGAAAAGAGATCCTTACTGGTCATTGAGGTCATAAGGCACTTGTATTCTAAGTAAAGGGGAATCCCTCTTTCCACATCCCAAATCTCTAGCTTTCATCTTACTCTTGAAACTATCTGTTCTGGAAGATTATTTTTATCTCTGAAATGAAAAATATAGATGAATCTTAACACAAATATATCATTTTGTTATTTTCCATTGACAAGCCATACAATTCTGAGAGTAAAAATGCTCAATGATGATTTTTTGACTGTAAATCAAATGACTGGACCATTCTAAAGACAGCAGTCTTGGGGCGCCTGGGTGGCTTAGTGGGTTAAGCGTCCGCCTTTCGCTTAGGTCATGATATCGCGGTTCGTGGGTTCGAGCCCTGCGTCGGGCTCTGTGCTGACAGCCAGCTCAGAGAATGGAGCCTGTTTCAGATTCTGTGACTCCCTCTCTCTCTGACCCTCCCGTACTCACGCTGTCTCTCCTAGAAATAAATAAAACATAAAAAAAAATTAAAAAAAAATAAAGACAGCAGTCTCAAATATTTTTCGAGGGTTCTCATTTTCTTCAGTGGTCTATTATCGACAATTTGTGACGACAACATTTTGTTGTCTGGTAAGCTCCCTTTCAGTCTGCTTTAAAAATGTGTCAACTAGCAAAGAGGTGCAGATACGGATTCCTGTATGAATCCATCTATAACAATGGAAAAGTGAAACGTGTTCCCAAAGAATGAGGAAGCTGTGTGGTTACTGTCGAGAATCCAAGCCTAATTACCAGCTGGAAAGCTGAGTCCAACTGGACAGTGCTGAGCCCTTTTTAACGTCACCGTCTGGGCCAAGAAAGCTAAACAGAACGGAGCTAAAACACAAGAAGACCAACTGACCAAAATGAAAACAACAGTGACAGAATCCTGAATATGCCATGATTTGGAAGAGTAGGACTTCAGGTCTTAGCAGGACTGGTTAATTAAATCTCACAACGTTGCTAAGCAATCGAGAGCACTATACAGGTGACCCTTGAACAACATAGACCTGAGAGTCGCAGATTCCCCACGTTGTCCACAATCCACACAGAGGGGCGCCTGGGTGGCTCAGTCCGTTAAGCATCCAACTGCAGCTCAGGTCATGATCTCACAGCCAGTAAGTTGGAGCCCCGCCTCAGGCTGTCTGCTGTCAGCACGGAGCCTGCTTTAGCACCTCTGTCTCCCCCCACCTCTATCCCCCCACCCCTACCCTGACCTCTGCCCTCCCTTGCTCTCGCATGCACACTCTCTCTCCAAGAAATAAAGATTTTTAAGAAATCCACATAGGGGCACCTCGGGAACTCAATCAGTTAAGCGTCCAACTCAATTTCAGCTCAGGTCATGATCTTACGGTTTGTGGGTTTGAGCCCCGCATTGCGCCTCAGGCTGACAGTGAGGAGCCAGCTTGGGATTCTCTCTCTCTCTTTCTCTCTCCCCCCACCGGCCCCCTCGCACCCACGCTGCTTCTCATGCTCTGCCTTCCTCTCAAACTAACTAACGATCCCTTTTAAAAATCCACAGATCACTTTCGACTCCCTAAAACTTGACTGCGAAGAGCCTACTTTTGACTAGAAACCTTACCGATAACTTTGTCAATTAACACAGATTCTATGTGGATGACTCACTGGATTTTTCCAAGAGGTGAACTAGAGGAAAGAAAACGTTAATAATATCATGAGAAACGAAGAATCCAGTGACAACACTGTTCTATTTATGGAAAACAAATCAGTGTATAGATGGGCCAGTCCAGCCTTCTGGGATAGGACGTGGGGCAGCAGTACGACTCGCCCTAGGCCAGGGAGGTCCACAGTCTGGTGGCCTACACCTCAGCAGCAGCCTCTTCCAGAATGGGCCCAGACATGTCAGGGGCTCACAGGAGCAAAGCTGCTCTCTCTGTTGGTCGGCATCGAACCCAACTGTTTCCACTGGGGCTATAACCTTTAAGGAGGCTGGGGGCTGAGATGTCACTCACCGAGGGATCTGAGGCCCGTAGCTGCTCTGGGACATGAAAACTCAGGCCCAGAGGCCACAGGGGACTTAGGGATAGTGTGTGGCACCATCTGTGCCCTCTGGGCACATTTACCCACCTCACCCCCACTTCCTGCACACTAGCCTCAGACATGCAACCCGACAACATTGTGAGCACATGGTGCGGGGCGGCTTATGGCCCTCGCAACTCCAGGGGCCCCAGGAGGCTGCTGATGGGCTCGTGGGCCTCCCTGGGCAGTCAAGTGTTGCAACCTCTGTATCATATGCCTTTACGTTGTTCCCGTAGAGCCTGGGGTAAGCAGCTGCAAGTAAATGTCTTGTGGATTTTGCCTGCTGGTAACTTTAAAAAAAAAAGAAAAGAACAGAAAAGAAAACCCACATAAGTGAAGCTACTCACTTCAAACCTATCTTGATCGAGGGCCAAATGTACAGTCTTTAAGTTTCTTCTCTATGAAAGAGGGAGTCTGGATCAACGATCCCTAAGTAACTGTCTGCCTCTAAGTATGTCCATTTTCATCTGACACACAACAATTTCAAGAGGGCCTGTGAATACTGCAGATGTTGCAGAGGCTGATTCAATACTTTCCACTATTGCGAGAGAGACTCGAACATCAGAACTCAGTCCTAATACATCCCAAAAAATGGAGTCTTGAATGACGTTGATAATGGGGCATCTGGGTGGCTCAGTCGGTTAAGCATTAGCTCAGGTCATGATCTCCTGGTCACAAGATATGGCCTCGTGCCGGAGGCCGGCTCTAGCAGGTCTAGGGGTCCCTAAAGGATGGACGGTGTCAGTGAGAGAGAGAGTGAGAGAGCCCCGAGAATCTTTCTGATCACCAGGCAGGCATCACTGTCCTGTCGGTTTTGCTTTCTTTATTTAAAAGTTCAACAACAACAACAGGAGGTCAGAGAAAAGAGTGTCTTACAATGGCAGGCCTTTCATGATATCCATTGCACAATTATTTCGACCAAGGAAATCACAGAATCTTTTTAGTGAAAAACAGCATAACCTACAAGTTACGTTGTGTCTACATAAGCTAGGAGTTATTCTGTCTAGCTCTCAAGAAGATAAATGTTTCTGAATCGGTGGAGCTGTGGAAACTAACATGGGAGCCCATAACGTGTCAGTCTTTGCACCTGCGTTCATGTGTTAGCTAGTCTTATCTATCTTCATCCAGGCTGCCTGTGTTAGGGAGGCTGTTTGGGGAAGGCAGGCCTTGAGGAAGGGACTGCTAGGCTTTACCAATGAGCAAAGACATATGTAGTAGCTGTGTTCTGCTCTTAACCCCAAGGTAGGCACTTTGTCTAGGGGTCAGGCTCAATTGTAACTCTTGTGTTCTTAACCCCCTTTATGATCTAAGCCTTGGGTCTGCAAGGCCCATAGGACGAGCCTTTTGACAATTGCCCATAGAGCTTTCATCCGAAGTCTCTTTGATAAAGGCAGGAATCTGCTTTTCCTGATGAGGGATCTGTATTCAGATTAGGGGACTGATATGGAATATTGTGAGGCCTGGTCAATCCCAGCAGGCATATCCCCAACATGAGCCAATGGTAGCAGAAGGAGATCCCAGTTTTCACATCTCATGGCAGGAGCTGCAAACATTGCCACTTCCTTGCTGTGTTTGCCATCCTGAGAGGCCGGTTCGGCTCCCGGCAGCCTCGTGTGCTCGGCTCAGCATGGAGCTCAGAGTCTGCTTGGTGTTCTCTCTCTCTCCTTCTCTCTTTGCCCCTCCCCGGCTCATCCTCATGCTCCAAGTCCCGATTTCCTCTCAGATCATGATCTCAGGGTGGTGGAATCGAGCCCCACATCAGGCTCCACACTGACAATGGGGAGCCTGCACGGGATTCTCTCTTCCTTCCTCTCCCTCAGCCCCTCCCCTGTCATGCTCTCTCCCTCTCCCTATTAACAAATTCAGTGAGCCCAATAAAGTGCCATCCCAATATAATCAGTATACATTAATTTGGAGTGATACAGTGGAACCTGTACTAAAACATACAGACCAACGAGACCCTACTGATATCAGTAAGAAGTCAAATTGTATTGCAGAATGATCTAAGAGACTGGTTACCTAAACCTCTCAATTAAAGGAGTAAGAAACTGAGGACCAGGAAGGTTGAGAAAAGCTCCAGGGCAGAATTCAGGGCACAGCTGTGGCTCATATCCTGGACTTTTGAGACCCTAAAATGATACTACTTCTCCCCCGTTATTCGGGTAACTCACTTCTTCCCAATAAGAAATATGGGAAAGGAAATAATGCACATTCTTCTTTTGGTTTAATTCTCTTAACTAAAAGTTACTATGCATCAGGCATATTAAAATAAGATTGTTAAGAAGGAAAAGCAAGAGCTCTTTAGTTTTATCATTTTATTTATTTATTTATCTTTATTGCTTTGTGTTTCTCTTTTGAGAGACATAGAGAGACCAAGCAGGAGAGGGACATGACGAAAGAGACAGAGGACCCCAAGTGTGCTCTGTGCTGACAGCACAGAACTCCATGTGGGGCTTGAACTCCTGAACCGTGAAATCAGGACCCGAGCCAAAGGTGAATGCTTAGCCGACTGAGCCGCCCATGTGCCCCAGTTTTACCATTTGAATGTAATAACCTGAACCATGTCTTTTCCTCCCGTCCCTCCAGAAATACACTAAAGAAATTTAAGAAATAAACAAACGATTCAACAAGAAAGGACTTAGAGGACAAATGGCAGCAAAGAGGATCCCAAAATGACATCTGAAATCTGGTTGACAGAAACATTTGTAGCAGATGACAGATACTTAGCCAGATTTTAAAGTAGGCATTGAATATATACCCAGCAAACCACCCCTAGAATCACAGAACAACTCGGGAGTTTTCGGCAACAGAATTCTCTGGAACTGGGTTACAGATCCCTTCCCCTGTCTCCGAAGTTATAGAACAACTTTCCCCACTCAGGAGAATACCAGAATTTTCCTGTCTAGAGAGCCTTAGCAAGGGAGATAGGCAATTGAGAAACACACGGTTCCCACTGAGGCTATGGAACCATACAGAAGAAGATTAAAGCAACTTCGTTCTGGGGCACCTGGGTGTCTTCATCTATTGAGTGTCTGACTCTCGATTTCATCTCAGGTCATGGTCTCAGGGTCGTGAGATCAAACCCAGCATCAGGCTCTGTGTTGTCAATGTGAAGTTGCTGGAGATTCTCTCTCTCTCTCTCTCTCTCTCTCTCAAACAAACTTTTAAAAAAGGAAAGACAATACTTCCAGACAAACGGTGAGAGGCTATAGCCTTCGTCTATTGGATCTGAGCACATTGGCACCCAGAGTTTTGCCCCTTAGGGACAAAAGGGAGTAAGCTCTCTCCAGGGAACTTAACCAGCCCCAGAGAAATACTTCAAGACACTAAGATTTGGGTATTTGACAATTACAAAAATGTCTAGCCATACTATTGTACAATGACGTCTGGTAATCTATCAACAGCACCATGTGTGGAAACTTGTAATAAACTATTCTGGTGACCCATGTTTTTCTGAGAAGGAAACAAGAAAAAATAGATTCAAGGAAGCTGAAAACTAGCAATAATCAGAAGAATCGTGGTTTTAAAAAGTGGCTTAAGAGCTTCAGAAAAGGAGGAGTACTATTAGAGCAATAAGATTAAATGGTACAGAAACCTGTTAAAAACAAAACACAGGATTATGAAAAAGAATGTGTTCAAGTTCAAAACCTGATGGTGGAAAGAAACTGTTTCAATAAAATATTTGGAAAATAAAACAGAAAAGATCCCTAATTCCTCTATTCATTTGTTTGTTTCCTACTATTGAATAAACTCCTATTGTGTATACGGTGCTGGAGAGAAAGTAGTGAGGAGACAGAATGTCTTTAAGGATTTTTTATTCTAGTAGGAAAGAGATGACCCAGGTAAAGAAGTGAAATATTGTCCAGGTCGTGTTACTAACTAAGGAGAGAAAACAGGAAGGGGGGTTGCCGGGAGCCGCACCGGCCTCTCTGGATGGCAATCACAGCAAGGAAATGGCAATGTTTGCACAGCTTCTGCCATGAGACATGAAGACTAGTATCTCCTTCTGCTACTACTGGCTCATGCTGCAAATGAGCGTGCTGGGATTGACCAGGCCTCACAATATTCCATATCAGACCCATATTCTGAATACAGATACCTCTTAAGGAAAAGCATATTCCTGCCTTTGCAAAAGAGACTTTAGATGAAAGCCCTATAGGCAATTGTCAAAAGGCCCTTCCTATGGGCCTTAAAGATCCAAGACTTAAAGGGTTAAGAACACAAGAGTTACAACTGAGCCTGGCCCTGAGACAAACAGCCTATTTCATGGTAGAACATAAGTTACTACATATATCTTTGCTAACTGGTGAAGCATAGCAGTCCCTTCCTCAAGGCCTACATTCCACAAACACCCTCCCTTACACTGGCAACTGGGATGAGGATAGATAAGAGTAGCTAAAACATAAACCCAGGTGCAAAGATGGACACATTTAGGGCCCCCATGTTAGTTTCCACAAATAAACCAATTCAGAAACATTTATCTTCTTGAGGGTCAGACAGAATGACTCCTAGCTTATCTATATACAATTTAATTTGTATGTTATGCTGTTTTTCTCTATGAACATTCTGTTCATTGATATCACAAAAGACCTCTCATTGTAAGAAATTCCTTTTCTCTCACCTCATATGGTTGTTGAACCTTAAAATAAAGACACCAAAACCGGCAGCCAAGAGATGCCTGCCTGGTGACCAGAAAGAATCTCGGGCCTCTCTCACTCTCTTTCGCCGACACCGTCCATCCTTCAGGGACCCCTGGACCTGTCGGAGCCGGCACGGCCTCCGGCAGGGGGTATGAGATTGGGGAAGAGGACCGGAGTTGTCGAGTGAGTAGCAAAGGGAGAGAATCTTAAGCAGGCTCCAAACCCGACACAGAGCATGATGCAGGGCTTGATCCCAGGAACATGACAGAATGACCAGAGCCAACATCAAGTGTCAGATGCTTATCTCACTAAGCCTCCCAGCCACCTCCCAGAGTTCTTTTGTAACGCCAAAAGGCACCACCATCTCCAGGGTCTTAGCCTTCAGAGAAGAATCCATTCCAAGGTACAAGAACGTATTTGGTTACACTCGGGGAGTACTGGATACCATAAGGGATATTTTTGGGAATCTCTATAAAATCAAAGTTTACATTTTTTGAAATAGTTTCAAGGAAACAGTTCTATTTCCAAAATATTTCTTATCACATTGGTATTTATATTTAGTCATTAATGAAAATTATATATATCAATTTAGATATTCAATGTTAACAAAACTGATGAAGAGAGAAAGAGCATTCCTCGTATACTTTTAATTCTAGGGGACATGACAGTATTGCGAAAAGTACCTTGGGGAGAGCTCATCATGTTTCTATAGAGTAGATTTCAAGTAAGTGCTAAATCCATTTTCCTTTCTAGCAATTATTCATTGAAAATACTCCACTGATGGGTCCAACTTCAACTTAGCTCGTGATCTCATGGTTTGGTTCATGAGTTCAGGCTCTGCATCTGGCTCTCTGCTGACAGCTCAGAGCCTGGAGCCTGCTTCAGATTCGGTGTCTCCCTCTCTCTCTCTCTGTCCCTCCCCTGCTCTCTTCGCTCTCCCTGCCACCTTCAAAAATAAATAAGCATTCAATTTTTTTTAAATACTCTAATTTGAAGGTAATACAATGTTCACATGTATCTCTTCTTCATAGGTTAGATACTCTGGAAACACTGTTAACCACCATTTTTCTTCGTAGCCTAAAGAATCAGGTAGGGACGTGCTAGGTAACATGACAGAAATATATTACTTGGAGTGGAGTACAGAGTACGACTGAATAAATAAATGTCAGCTAATGAGTTGCAATTTAGAAGTTCACTATTTCCTAGGCCAGTATTCCAATACTAATGAAAGAAAAAGAGAAACAAAGAAAGAGAGAAAGAATCAAAGACAAGCAAAGAAACCAATTCTAGGTAACTCACAAAGGCCAAACCAAAGTTCCAAATGACTAGGAGAGATACAAAGTACTCAGGACTCATCTCTTCTATAATTCTTGCTCTCTAGCAGGACATAGATGAGAATGTTTGTATTATTTTGGAATTTTGGTGATAGTGTCCCCAAGGATAATGGGTATGGCCTTAAACAACATGCCTTTAGTCTGACAAAATGAGAAGTCGAAATAGGTCTTTTCAGCCTCAACCTTCTTAATCACCTTCCTGCAAAACAGGCTAGGGTTTTGTTAGAAATCACCTGATTGTCCGGGCTTGGATCCTCATGGTATAGTGGCTTGGGTGTTTGTGGGGGAAGGCAGGTGAAAATCGCTAACAAAAGAAAGTGGACAGGGTTATGGATAGCAAGAGTAAGGCAGTAGCTATACTGAAGGTTGCTGTAAGTTCAGAAGAGTGCCCAGCTGCCCAGGACAGGCCAGTAGCCCACGAATCCTTCAAAATCTCTGACGATGGAAAGAAACAACTCAAGGGTGCAAGGGTGAGATCAAATCTCCATGGAGTGTAGGGACGGCTTCAGCTTGGAAACTAGAGACCTATAGAGTTACTATTTCCAGTAGGTCATCGCATTCTCTTCCTTCAAAGTATGTAGTGTCAGGTTTGGACCTTACCTCTTGTCTGAACTGCATTAAAGTTCTAAAGAGCTCATCACTGAGCAAAGACAAAACAGTGTCAGAAACTACAATAGGTCACACACATACAGACAACTCTTTCATGTAGAGAATACGGTGTCCGCAGGCTGACTGAAACAACTGCCCATGGAACATGATAACTGGAGTGTGCTTAATTGCACTAGCCTTTGTTTCTTGGAGTCGGTATTACGAGGACAGATTAGGTTGAGCTTCTCAAGTACCCTCTTTTTGGGGAGCATGGTTTTCCCTACAAAACTTAACGAGAAGTGGAATCATGAAAATGATCACTGGCTTCATTTCAATTTCTCCCCGAGAGCAGACACCAAGACGACAAAGTGAGTACTCGTAGCTTTCTGAAGGAGTGCTGAAGGAGCACAAAGGAGGGACTGGAAAAGGAGAGGCAAAAGCAAAAGAAAACCCACAGGTTTGACAAATATGACCACTATGGACATCTGGGATGAGAACTGTCTCGTCAATATCCTACACAGAGACAAGGAGCAATAACGCTAACTGTTTGAGGGGGTTGAATTGTACACTGCCGTTTAAAGGAAAATGGCGTATCTATTTTCCGAAGGGATATGCTACTAAAAGGAAGGTCCTGGACTGCCAGTCATAAAAAATATGGTATGTTTATATCACCTGTCTTATAAATAAGATTGAAAACATTAAAATTCATAACCTTTGCACTATCTTCTTTCACCTAGAGCTTAAGAATAGAAAAGAAATGGAACAAGGGATAGCTAACATTGAAACCAGAAAGGAAATTCAAAGAGTCAAATAAAAATAAAAACCCCGCATCTTAAAACGATTATTTCTCATGAACATAATGTCCACATATGGATTGCTTCACTTTCTGCAATACATTTGGCCTATTCTTTTCTTCTGACTTCCGTAGAAACAGCACTAGTTATCTCCTCCGAAGATAATGACACTTTCACAATCGCTTCGTTCACTTGTTCATTTCCATGGGGTTTCCATCTGGCCCAAGCCAATACTTTCAGAAAACTTTGGAGAAAAGATGCAAGAGAGCTTTCTTTGGCAGATCTCAATGACACCTTGCGTTCCGAAAGTTTAGTGAGTTTCCCATCAAAGGAAAAGAGAAAAGGGCATTTGGTGTCAAATAAAAAGACACAACGGATTTGAGATGACTCACATGGATTAAGAAAAACAAATGTAGTGACAGTTTATGAAGAGCTGAGAAATATCTAAAAATGTGAAATACAAATATTTACAGCACAGTACACGCTCCAGAACTGCAACCTTCTCATTGGCCCATCAGTAAGGAATGAATGGCTTGAAACCAATCCTCTCCACTGTGCGACCCCAACCTAGAAAAAAGCATGAGGCTAAATCATTATCTGTATAATCATTGCAACAAAATTATTGCTTCTATTTTCTATGAAACACACACACACAGAAACACACACACACACACAGGGGAAAAACAATCCTCAAAAATAGGTGGTAAATACTTTACCTCAAATCTGGGATTTCTAACTCTAAATCTTTATGCACTGCAATATCCCCTTCAATCTCATAATATTTCTTCAAGCATCTCATTTAATAGTCAAGGTCAACTCCTTATCTCATGGGCCCATTCACCTTTTGTCTTTCACTCTTCTTCCTTTGTGTTGACCTACACATAGCTGTCTTTACCTGTGCTTGACCACCCTATCACTTGTGCAGTGAAAATTTCCCTTTGCCTTAAGGGGAAGATTATGTGATTTCAGCTCCAGATACTAGCATTCATCATGTTCCGTCTTGCATTGTGTTTTCCATTACTAAAGATGAGATTAATACATCTTTTCAAGGGCTCCTAATGCCTTGATACATTGTTAAATTTACAGAAAACACAGAGGATTATCAGATAATCCATTCTAAAGCATTTATAACATTGGACTCTCTCCAAGGGGTTTTCGCCAACAATGACTCTATCTGTGCCATAACGTGTGCCCTCAGAAATGCAGGTACAATGGTGGCCATAGAGCTTATTTAAATCTTTTCTCAAAAAGAAAAAAAAGGCAACTATACTTGCTTTGTAAACACATGCCTATCAAAATTCAAGTCAAAACACGAACTCATTTTTTAAAATTGACTCACAATGTCAGTAGAAAAAATAAAAGCCTAATGCAAATGTATGAATGATAAATATATTAACGACTTTCGCTGAGGTCATGATCTCACGGTTTGTGGGTTCGAGGCTCACGTCGGCCTTTGTGCTGACTGCCAGCTCAGACACTGGAGCCTATTTCAGAGTCTGTGTCTCCCTCTCTCTCCGACCCTCCCCTGCTCACGCTGTCTCTCTCTCTCCTAGAAATAGATAAACATGAAAAAATAAGTCCGCAGGGAATTAGTTTTCCAGTTTTAAGTTCTTACCTATGGCGAATATAGAAATTACTTTCCCACGGTTGGTTGAAGCCTCTGTAAAGAAATCTTTAAGAAGAGCATAATAAATATAACTAACAAACACTATCATCCTGCATTGTCCTGCACATCCACTGCCTAACATACCCCAATTCCATCAACAAACCCAAGAATCTGGCAAATTATAAGCATCATCTGGCACTGTATTAAGGACTACTCCTACTGTGAGACAGGTTGCCTTCTAATTCCTTAATGGGAAGGCCAAATAATAGGTTTTAATCAACTGATGAATGGCACATTGCATTTCATGTAACACAGGCGTATGAGGTAGCATTGAAGGCTAGATCCAATGTGATTCCACAAAATTTTCTTCTCTGCAATAACAGGAATACAGGAAAATAGCTGGTTCCATCGGAAAGAAGGTTATCTATGATTGAAAGAACAAGAAACTAAGGGGGAACAAAATTATCTGCAGGCTATTCATGCTTCCTATTAAACAGAAGAGCTATAAGTACGAGGTTGACTCTAATGTTAGGGACAACGAGGTTACAGAATATTAACAAATAAGGGGAAAACAATGTTTTGATAAACACTTCCATAAGGAACTAAAGATTTCAACTTAATGAGCGATTCAGGGGAGAAAATGAGAGAACATTTTACCTACTGATTCAATGTATTACTACATCGATAAAACCTCAAACATCTTAAAAGAACTTCTAATCACATAAACCACAGAAGTATCTCTGAAGGACTCTCATTCTGCAAAGGCCAAAAGGGAGAGCTGTGCAAAAACAGCAGAAATCATCGTGTAGCTGAAGCAAACGTGGCCCAGACCATGCACAGATGGGCTGACACAGCACACTATAACCCACTCAGATCCCTTCTCTGTATTCAAGAAAGTGCTGTATGAGTAAGACACGGAATGACTCCTCCGGGTCCCACCCTCCGATTTTGTCAATATCGAATGAAAACAACTTCTGACCTTTCATGAGTCACAGGACCATGACTTCAAGGGACTCCCTTTTTTCACCTGAGTCTGCCAACACTCCTGACAGGTTTTCGGAGAACCAGAACTCGCATTCTCTTCACGTCTTTTCTCGACTTCACAACCTTTGAGGAATGAAACCAAAATTAGAAAGGTTCTCTCTTCTTTTAAGGACAAACACACTTTATTTAGAGTCTTCATGGGAGGCATTAGACAAGAATTTGGAACTCTAAGAAGGAAAACACAGAACGGTCGGCCAAGCAATGGAAATAGTCTAATAATGGAGAACTCCATGGTAAGAACAGTACTTAGTACAATGGGATGCTATCATTTTGAGTTTGAATTCCATCTATAATTATTAAAGTCATATAATCTGTCATTCCGTTCATAATGTCCTTCTTGCCTTCTCCACTTTAAGAGCTATATGAAATCCAGTTCCGATAAAATCTTCCTTGAGAAAATTTCCGATGACTCCTTCAGATACAGGTAACTCCTGTGACCTACACATCCCTACTATACATTATAGGCAGCATCTACTACAGTGAACGGTCTCGAATTGCTCATGAGGCCAACTATATCCTAGTTTTTAATTTTTTAATGTTTTCATTATTTCTTAGAGAGAGAGAGAGAAACGGGGTGAGCAGGGGAGGATCAGAGACAGAGGGAGACCCAGAATCTGAAAGAGACTCCAGGCTCTGAGCCGGCAGTCAGCACAGAGCACAACGCGGGCCTCGAACCCATGAACCGTGAGCTCATGACCTGAACCAAAGTCGGACACTTAACTGACCGAGAAACCCAGGTGCCCTGTGGCCATCTATGGTCTGGGCACTCCTAGAGGACAGAGGCTCTGCGGGACGTACACGATGCTTTCTGGCCCTTGAAAGAACACCTCGCACACACAATCCCTCAAATCCTCCTTACTCAGGGAACAAGATCAACATGATGCTGCCTCTTCAAGGCTCTTGCATGCTGCTAGAAAACCTTCTCTTACCCTCAATATAATTCACTCCCTTTTATTCTTGGAAGGTCCTGGCAACCAACTTCTCATGGATTTCCTCCCTAACGCTGTCCACTAGGCCAGATGACTTAAGGGTTCCTATCACAACCGATCCATTATTATATCCGCACTGCTTGACTTCGTCTTTCTTCATGAACTCTTCATTCCATCTCAGCACGCACTTCCATGGTCACACTGCTGTCTTTAGGACCACTCATACATTTTTAATAACCATTCATTCAAATACTCTACACCTAGATCACAATGGCTAGTAACTTCTCTTTTCAAGTCTACCCACCACAGCCGTCTTTGACTTCACTGGGACCAATAGTTCACTAACTCCTATGCTTTCTCTCAATTCCTTCAGTCCTCTCCTTTGAAATTCTCCTTTGATTCAGGTCAATGTGCCTAAATGACACTTGCCAATATCTTAAGCTCCCTAACCTTCCTTTTAGAGATCCCTCTACATCAATCCGGGATGGAAACATTCTCCTGAGTTCTTTGTCACAGCACCCCAAGAGCTGGCAAATACTTTACACATGCTGTCGACTTCAATTTCGTCACAACTAAGTTGAAATGGACCCTATACTTGTAACGAACCTATCCTATTTTTGTTAAATAAATTCCTTCCCTAATGACTATTTTAAACCTTGTCTGTGCTCTTCAACATCAGACCTTCCTCTTCCCCTGTCTTCCTGTTTCATGGAGAAAATGAACATCGGACGGGAACCATCATCTTTCTACCACTTACCTCCAGGAATGCAAATTCACCCTCGATTAACAAAGATACAATAGAAGAAATTCTCCTACATAGCATTGGACGTTAATGTTCCAATGTGTAGTGTTTTGGAACTCATCTTTGCTGCCTTCTTAGAGCCCTTCCTATAGACTATCCTTTTACTCTAGCACTGTCCATCCCTTACGTGGATGTTTCCATTATAATTTTTTTTCTTCCTATGAATCTTTAGTCAAGCTTGAGTCATTTTCCCTAGCCATAAGACAGACGACACATCCTCATTATGAACATCAGTAGGAGGACCCTCTGTCTACGATTACCTCAGAGCCGAGCTTTCGGGGAGATCAAACTCCACATCTCCACTTGGAAAGGACCCCACAATTTCATTTGGATGTCCATTCCCATTAGTCCACTGACAGCTGTCACAAAGACCTTGATGATTTCTCAAAGTCCCTACAATCCAACAAAGTGTTCAGGTTTCATCTCCCTTGCAGTCTCAGCAGCATTTGACACTGTTGACCACTTGCTCCTTCTTGAACACTTTCCCTTGCTCTCCGTAACAGAATCCTCTCCTGGGTTCCCTACATCATCTCTAGCCACTCTGTCCTGGTCTTCTCTGAAGGCGCATCCACTTGTAACCAGCCGTAAGTTGGAAGGACAATCCTAACCCAACTCTCCTTCCCACAATATACTTGCCAGCCCTGAGGGATCTCCCCTATGTAGACAGTAATTCGCCACCTAAACAAAGATGACTCCCTAAGTTCTGCCTTCAGCTCAGATCTGTCTTTTCGTTCCAGACCTAAGTGTGCAACTCTCTACTTGACAGTTTCTTTGAAACAGGCCGAAACTCATCTGAACTCACGTTCCTTAAACACAACCGGATTCCTTGTTGTTGCTTCTTATTTCAGGAAAAAGAACAACTCTTTGGCTCCAGTATAAACTGTGGAGTGCTTAGAAGAGGCTCTCTTGGCTAAATCCCTCACCATGACTCTGTTACTAAGCTTGCTAGTTTTATCTCCTAATTACATCGCAGACTGTACCACTCCTTCCCCTATCTTGACCTCCTAGCTCTTGGCTGAGCTACTGCTAACTGGTTTCTCTACATCCATTCTTGCCTCTATCCAGCCAGTTATCCACAACTCAGTCAGAATACATGTTTTAACACACAGGTCTGATGACAGACCTTTCCTTCATTCTCTTCGGTGGTTTCCCGTTTGTCTTTGGATGTCACACGAGACTCCTTTTAGTCCTTGCTCCTCACCAGCCTCCCACCTACCACCAAGTCTCGACATCTGCTGTTTCCTCTCGTAGGAATGTTCTTTCTTATCCTCGTGATTTTGGCTCAATGGTCATTTCTCAGGAAAATCTTTCCTGGCTTTCCCGAGAGGGTCCAAATACTCCTATAGAAACACGTCCAAGTGCTTCTCAAAATTATCCTGGGATTTTGACTTTCATAGTTTACATGGAATACAATTACAACCTAGTGTGTCTTTTTCCCAGTAGCTGATAAATTCCATCAAGATCAAGCATCTGGTTTTAGTCAACATGACATCTTACCACCTAACACAGCGATGGTTTACCGTGAACTTTTCAATAAACATGTGTTAAGTGACCAGAAAGATTACAATACTCACTTGTCCATTCAGTGTGCCAATAGGAAACTATATTAACAAAGTGCAACATATTCAGATTTCTTTCCCACTACCTATGCTACCCACTTTGGGGTTTATTTAGATGGAGAAGAAAAGTTAGATTGAGAAAAAAAACTTATACTTGCAGAAACAAAAAGGCATTTAGACTAGGTTGAAGTGAGAAATCAAGCTTCCATGTCATACACAGGAAAGTGATTGTTTAGGATACATTTTGTTGATACTCATGTATAAAATAAATGGATACTGTGTGAGAAACTATACATTAAAATAGATTTACAACTGCTTCTAATTGCTGTACCCTGAGTTGCATGAAGTGATTCTATGGCATTTGCGTAGTGCTGTGAGCCAAACGTAACTAATAAACTATGGGGAGCAAAGGTGGTCCTTATTTCCATTTCTTAGATACATGGGAAAGCAGGACTCCAATTCTAGAAACAATTTTTTAACATTTTATTGATTTCTGAGAGAGAGAGAAAGAGAGAGAGAGGGGGAGAGTCCGAGAGGGAGGGAGACACAGCATCTGAAACAGGCTCCAGGCTCTGTGCTGGCTGTCAACACAGAGCCGCACGCGGAGCCCGAACCCACGAACCATGAGATCATGACCGCTGCCAAAGTCGGACGCCCAATGGACTGAGCCACCCAGGTGCCCCTAGACTCCAATTTTAAAATTCCAATTTAAGAAGCACTATGTTTATCAGTACTGCATCAGGGGATTCTACATGAGAAGGGAATGCTTTACGTATGGCATTTCATGCCAACACCAAAAAATGCTTTTCTAACTTCTCGACTTTTCCAGCATTTCTGAGCAAGCAGTAGGAAAATTGGAATACTGTATTAGAAATATAAGTACATTCATTTTATAAAACAATGGAATCATCATTTTATTTCTCTCCTAACCGCTTACCCAAGCACTTAGCTTTCTTCAAGTCTTTCACTTTAAGTTTGCAAAACTGACAAACAGGTACCACGAGCCTCTTAGTTACAAAAGAAAACTGCATTGGTACCTAGGAATTACAAAATTGGTTGACAGAAAACCCACACGTCAACAAATAGGCCTAGGACATTCAATCCTGTCAGAAGGCCAGTGCACTACTTCAGGGCAATGTTCTTGGGTTTTCCAACTCAAAGCAAACAGAACGATCCCTGTTAGAAATGCGAAATAAGTATGATACTGTCTGGGAGCAAGGAGGGAAAGAGACATAAAGCGAGCAGGGAGAAAACAGGGGAAGAAGAATGGACATGAAATGTGCTGACAAAGAAGAAACAAAAAGGAGAGGAAAGTAAAAGGAAAGAGCTTGAGGAAAGAAACTCCAGGACCAATCGGTGGGTCGTCATCACATCCAAGCTGAGGGCTTGCAAGCAGCTAAAAAGTGTAGTTAATCTATAAGACCGAAAGAAAAAGACACACACACACACACACACACACATACACACACACGATACATGTGGTAAAAGTGAGGTGTCAATGAGAACCGAAGCATGTGGACGCTCTCAGCCTGGTAAAATCTCAAGACATAATCCGGGTCACCTCTTGGGGAGACAGTACAAAACTATGACCGTAAGTCAATGAAGTGGAAAGCTAATACACCTGCTTGGGAAAAGACCTAGTGGCCTACGGGGAAGAGTCCACATCAACACAGGACAGGGAGCCACAAAGAGCAAAAGCTTGCAGTGTCTCATTCAAGGAGATTCCAAAGAAGGATTCCCTAGTTCAGAGACAAGTCATCCAACTTGTCCTGGAAAACTCAATCATGGGGACAGATGGGTCACAGCCCAGCGATGAACTGTGTGCAGCCAGTGTCGATCAGCAGACACTCAAAGAACCTTTTGCAATGTGACAGTTATTGTCCTTCATTAGATGTGTTTCAGAAACTCGCTTTCTCATGGATATAGTCTCTTAGAAGCTATGGTTAATGTGAGTTTGCTTTGGAAAGAACGAACTCTACTTTTGGGGTGACAACGACAGCAAGTTTCAGATCTACATGGCTGAGAGCAAACTACGGTCCCAAGGCAAATAGAAATACTACTTTGAATAGACTCTTGTGAGTGATCTGACAGACAGACTACTAGCCAGTCACTGTTGGGAATTGCTTGACTCTGCCATGCGTTAAAATTAATCTAGGACAAAACCCCTTGGCTTTCAGAAACAACTTTTCCTTCGACTTTGTATTGCTCTAGGGGAGCTTGCAGTGCTTAGAAAAATCGGAGTACGTCTGTTTCTTAAAGTACACTGCAACTTCTGCTTATTCACTGCTCATCTATCAGACCGTGTCACTCACACACACAAAAGAAAAAAAAATCACAACACATCATGTCCGTGAGGCTGTTGTGAAATAGGTACTCGAATGTGCTGTTGATAGAGGACTTCAAACTGGTGTCCTCCGTCTGGAGGAAACACTGGCCATCCAGACAGAAATCCTACTTGTAGGAAATCTATCCAGAGCATACAACTTCAACGATGGGAAATGCCTATGCACAGGCCCATTCATAGTACCCTTCCTAGAAAACACTGCATAACATATAAAATAATGATGATAACGAAAGCACAATGTGGCATTCTACATCAATGCAGGACATCTGCATATATAATCAGGAGAAAATCATGAAAGTGATGAAAAGTAACTTTTAGAATGATACATGTGGTATGTCATTGCATGAGTACAACAACACACATAAAGCATAAAAGTATACAACCCCACTCCTGTGGGTACGTAGAGCACATGCTGGTAAATACTCTACTAAATTAACAAAATATGGATAAGAAAATAACCCTGAAGGGATAAGAATGACTTCTGAAACAGAGAAGAAGAATGGTGAAATTAGGCATTGCGATCTAGCCAAATATTGTCACTTGCTCAACCCAAGAATTCGATTCTAGGGACATGGGTTCTATCATTTTCCGTATAACTGAACTATCTCATACTGGACAAAACTAATGATGGTATCATAACTATTATCAAGTACTGTGGTACTGATTATACAGTGGGCTTCAAATTTGGCCATTTGGATATCACTTCCTGCTGAATTATACTGTTTCTTTTTGATGAGCAACAATGTAAAAATTGTTAGAAATCCAGAATGCTAGGTGACTATCTACCACTGAATCGTTGAGCATTTGCTGCCACCTAGAAAAACTTCTCAGCATAGTTGAACAACCAAACAGAAAACCCTTCCTTCTTGTGGACAGACTCTGATTTTCTATTTCAGTCAAAAGTACTGAACGGTACTACCCACTCGATTACGAACGAGGAGCTCTGTAACTTCAAAAAGCACCTACAAACATAGTTCTTGACCTTCTTATCTTTTGCCACACATGGAGACAAATCACTCTGCTCTGTGGCACTTTGGTTTCTACCTTTAGGACCTAAGAGGAGGCAGAGAGAAATGTCCTACAGAGCTTCTAGGTCATGTGCTCTCAGGAATAAAAATAGGTCTGTTTCCCATCAAGGTCTTGGCCCTCCTATGGAATTCAAGTACATGATCTGACTGTTTCACCTCCTCATTCTGATTCTGCATCTCACTGTTGCCTTAAGATACACATGGATGGAATAAACTCAGCTCTAGGTTTGCAAATTATGTACTCACTCAATACTAGGGTGCTTTGTATCCAATTGTGCATCCTTTCTCTAGTTCTAAAGGAAAGGGAAAAAAAAGTCTACAGTGAGGACTTTTCCATCCTTCACGTGAACAGAAAGTAACTCAATTTGAGCTGTTCATCCTGCCGTCTGCCCACCACTTTTTACTCACTGTACCTAGGTCCATTAATCAGGTTCTAGGTACAAACTAGGTACAATAATTAAACTACATACAATAATTAAAGTTAGTTAGGGAAGCTGCTAAAATAAGTCAATTGCATCGTGTCCCTTTGACGTCCACGTAAAGTACTGGGCAAAATAAAACATATCATCAATAATAAGAGGTAGTACAAAGTGATTCTTTCTAAAAGAAAAATAAAGGGCAAATTAACAAGGGACAATTTTACATACTGAAGAAGAACAAACGTCATTTTCAGATATGAGAATCAGGAAGTCTTCTAGAAATGTCAGCTTTTCTCCTGGGAAAATTTTGGAAAAGAAGAAAAATATTACAGGCAGAAGACACTGAAAGTCAGCTGAAAATACTAGGTGCCTGTGCAGGCAGTCTTTTTATTTCCATGGAAGATATACTGGGAAAGTCAATAGGCTATAAATTAGATGGCCACATAACTTTTTAAAAGAAAAAGTCTTAATTAAACATGTTTGGGGGCGCCTGGGTGGCTTAGTCGGTTAAGCGTCCGACTTTCGCTTAGGTCACGATCTCGCGGTTCACGGGTTCGAGTCCCGCGTCGGGCTCTGTGCTGACTGCCAGCTCCAGCCTGGAGCCTGTTTCAGTCTGTGACTCCCTCTCTCTCTGACCCAACCCTAAGCACGCTATCTATCCCTCTCTCCGAGAAATAAATAAAACATTAAATGTTCTTTAAATTAAAATTTGCTGTAAATAGGAGAGACACGGGACAGTCGTTGCAGTAAGAAACATGGTATTGAGCGTACACCCTTCCAAAGGACACGATCTCACTGAAGATCAGCAACCTTTTGGCAGAAGCTAGAACGCTTCACCCCCGCCTTCACGGGCAGCGCCGGAAACAAGCCGGGCCATGCCTCGTGAGTGTTGATTAGCTGCCCAGCACTGCGCCAGCGCTTCCCGAATTCCAATGGATGTCTCACGACAACCTTTCGGGTAAAGGGCGATCATGAGGGTCGAGGTACAAACGGGAACCGTGAATACGAAGGTTAAAGGACCCTTCCCAACCTGTCAGAGATAAAAGCTCCATGGGGCCCGAGGGCCAGCGACAGGTCCCTTGCATCAGCCCCCCTCGCATCAGGAACCCTGCAGGGAAGTGACTGTGGCCAGGCTCCGCGGTCCGGTTCCACGGGCAGGGCCCGTCCAGAAACCCCTTCCCGTAGGGACTCCCTCCCCCAGCTCCCAGGGGCCCACGCGCCCGTCTGACAGACCGAAAGGAGCCCCAAAGGAGCCGTTCGTGAGGGACACTAAAGGGCAGACCAGCAAGTTCCCAGAGCTGGGCGCCTACCTCGTTCGTGAGGACTAGACTCCCCGGTTGAGCCAGGGTCGGTGGAAGAAGAGGCGCGCGACCAGCACGTGAGTGAGACACGCCATATGGCAGTTGCGTCGCCACGCCCCTCTACGGCAAGCTCTGCGGCCCAAAACTCATCTTCCCAAAACGATCTTCCTTTCGCGGCAAGGCTTGACTAACTGGGAGATTGACTCTTTCTACTCATTCAACTAATGAGTCGTTCAGTGAGAACGACTTCCGGAGTGAAGCGCTAAGCGCCAGAACTGCACATTCCTATGGAAACAGGGCCTGCGTAGGTTGTCCCGAGGGCGCCCGGTAGCTCTTGGCAAATGTAGCTTTTCAAGATGCTTCTTGAATTTATTATATTCGTTGGTAGACGTGTCCCGGGATTTAAGAACATTGTTTTTATGTCCCAATGGGGGTGACAGGACGCTTTCTTAATTGAACAGTTGGATAGCCGATTTTACACCGATTTTTTTTTTTTTAAATCTGGCGTTTGGGAATACTCCTGCGCTTCTCACAAGGAATCCTCATTAGATACAACTTATACTATAGCTGAAGCATGGCCATATACTTGCTGCATAACAAGGTTTGCATTTCGAGAGCGAACCATCCAATAGATTTAAGAATAATGGAATAGTTTACATAGATTTTCCGTGTAGAAAGGGACACCAGAAAGTAAATCATGGACTATTTGAAGCAAAACTATAAAAGAGCATTTGCAATTGCCTAAGAGAATGACGATGTTGAAGTATTAGCCTGCAAATTGAAGAGTCAGGTAGGAAATCAGAATAAGATCATCTCTGAATTAAAAATTAACACCTGATACTATTGATTCTTAAAAGGAGTCCTAGGTTGGGGCCAAAGCTTTCCATCCATGAAATCCAAACTACAGAAAGGCAATGAGATAGGAACTTTTTTTCTTTTACAGATGTGGAAAGTGACTCCCAAGCAGCCAAGTATCTTACCAATATTCCCTAGCTGGGGCCGACAGCTGCCACAGGACCTAGGAGCTGGTTCCATACATCTGTGGAGTCCGGTGCACAATGAAAATGAAAGACTCCCTCATTCGAATAGTAGGAAGAAGTTGGTTTTGCTTCTGTTTCTGTTTTGTTTTTCGTTTCTCGCATGGTGTTTCTTGACCCGTCCTGTGATTTTATTGGGTATTTAATGTAGTGTTCTGTCTCGCATAGGGATATGAGCGAATCTAGTGCAGACCTTTCTAGGTGCCTGGACCTGCACCCCAGGACTCAGGATGGGACATATATTTTGGAACAAGGCGGCAGCCCTTGCTGGGCCGAGACAGGAAAGTGGGAAGCCAGAGAATCCAACTGGCGGATGTGGGCGACAGGACCAAAAATGACCCAAGCCTAAACCCTTGAGAGAAGTTTCATTATCCCCCTGGACTTACAAAACTCAAATTCACAAATAAACTTAGGAATTTCAAGAGTGATGAAAGAACATTGAAGCAAGGCCTACTCATGAGTCTCTGTCCACAAAAGACAGCTGTGTCCCGAGTCCATGCTCTTACCTGATGATTCTGTACTGACATTACAGTACCTCCGACTTGTATTTGGGTTGGTATTTTGGGGTAGTGGAATGTGTGATCTGGGCACGAATCATTCATGGTTGGCTTCCTTTTTGAATTATGGTGCGCAAAGGCAGTTTTGCCATGAAGAAGCCCTACACGGAGTGGTAATGGTCTTCTTATTCACCTAGTTCTCCTTCTTGAAGCTGAACTCCTGGAATGCAATGGCTTCTTCAACCTAGGCAAGTAGTAAGATCGCTATATATCAATATAGAGGAAAGCGCAGCTTTCCGACAAGTGTAGAGCTTTATGGGAACTATGTCTTCTAAATTGGGACAAGGTGTTATTATGATCCGTAAGACTTCAGAAAAATGTATTCGTGATCTAAAGTACCTGTCTGTAGCTCTTCATGCCCCTGTAGTGTTTTCTCTGGACCACCGTCTTGCCCACCACTTCATTTTTCATGCCTCCACAGTCTCCTCAGGATCAGGGTTTGATTTCTGCCTTTTCTGAGCCCAAGCTCTCTCCTTTGCCTTTATACCTGCCAGATCTGCTTTCTCCATGGCTCCTTTCAAGAATGGATTAACTTCCACCCATCCTCAGAACAAATCCTTTCCATAACCCCCAAGAGAAATTTTGTTTTCATCAGCAGCTTAGGTTTATATTATTTACAAGAGTCAAGTTTGAAATTTCTTCTCTAAATAACTATTCTCCCACATGATAAGCTCTTAGCAAATGTAGAGGCTTAT
>JAESUZ010004357.1:0-117488 GCA_017311185.1 Proteles cristata cristata | reverse complement strand
GGTCATGATCTCGCGGTTCGTGGGTTCGAACCCTGCGTCGGGCTCTGTGCTGACTGCCGGCTCAGAGCCTGGAGCCTGTTTCGGTCTGTGACTCCCTCTCTCTCTGGTCCTCCCCTGCTCACGCTGTCTCTCTCTCTCTCCTAGAAATAAATAAAACATTAAAAAATTTTAATAAAACAGAATGGGAAAGTTACTTGGAAATGACATATCCGATAAAGAGCTACTATCCAAAATCTATAAGGAGCTCACCAAACTCCATACTCGAAAAACAAATAATCCAGTGAAGAAATTGGCAGAAGACATGTACAGACGCTTCTCCAAAGAGGACACCCAGATGGCCAAAAGACACATAAAATGATGCTCAGCGTCCCTCATCATCAGGGAAATACAAATCAAAACTACACCGAGATAACAACTCACACCAGTCAGAGTGGCTAAAACGGACAAACCAGGAGACTATAAATACTGCCAAGGGTTTGGAGAAACGGGCACACTCTTGCACTGTTGGAGGGAATGTAAACTGTTATATCCCCTCTGGAAAACAGTGTGGAGGTTCCTCAAAAAATTGACAATAGAACTCCTTTATGACCCAGAAATATCACTGCTAGTGATTTACCCAAGGGATACAGGAATGCTGATGCATAGGGACACATGTACCCCAATGTTCATAGCAGCACTCTCAATAATAGCCAAAACATGGAAAGAACCTTCGTGTCCATCAACTGATGAATGGCTCAAGAAGATGTGGTTCATCTATACGATGGATTACTACATGGCAATGAGAAAGAATGCAATCTGGCCATGTGTAGCAACATGGATGGACCTTGAGGGTGTTATGCTGAGCGAAATAAGTCAGGCAGAGAAGGACAAATATATGTGTGCACGTATAGAAGGATTAGGAGGAACTTAACAGAGGACCAAGGGGGAGAAGAAGGGCGGAAATGGTGGGGGAAAGGGAGAGAGACAAACCATGAGAGACTCTTGAATGCTGACAAAAACTGAGGACTGATGGATGTGGGGGGGAGGAGGGATGGGCATGGAGGAGGACACTTGTGGGGATGAGCACTGGGTTGTTGTGGAAACTAATTTGACAATAAACTATTTGTAAAAAAAAAAAAACAAAAAACTAACTTATCCAGAAAAAAAAATAAAAGTAAGTTACATAAAAGCGTAAAAATTGAGCAACTTTCCAAGGAATACTGAATTGAGTGGAAAGTATGGGATGGCAGTTTTCAGGAAACATACCCAGAGTGTCCCCAGAGATACAGCAGAACATATTTTTAGTGTCCCCTAAGGCTGTAGGACAGAAATTGGAAGTTATCAGGATTTATGATAGAGAGGACCTAGGCTCTTTCTTCCTTCATCACTGTTATCCTAGGTACCTCGCCTTCCTGCACAATTCATTCCCTCAAGGTATGGAGTAAGGGCGCCACAAGGAAATATAAAGGATTTCGTTCTTCACCATAAGACGTCCGATATAGTTACTATATTCTTCTCCACTCTTCACCCACATCCACGTTGATCTACAATTTACACTACCACAGTAAAGAGATTGAGGAATTTTCCATTAAAAATGTGTAAACTAAGCATGAGTCTTAACAAACATTTAGCTTTACATTATTTTCTCAGGCATTACCTTAAGTATTTAGCCACTTTATATAGTCACTTTTAATTCTCACTTCATGGGATTAGCTATTGTAATTCATTAATTACATAATATTTATATTATGCTTTTTAAAAAATGAAGTTTATTTATTTATTTTGAGAGAAAGAGAGAGTATGAGAACATGGGAGGGAGGCAGAGAGGTGGAGGGAAAGGGACTCCCATGCAGGCTCCACACTCATCACGGAACTTGACAGGGGGCTTCATCTCAGTGAGATCACGACCTGAGCTGAAATAAAGAATTGGAGGTTTATCCAACTGAGCCACCCAGGCACCCCTATACTATGTTTTTATTTTAATTTTATTCATTCAATTTTTGTGATTTTTTACAAATACTTTATTGTCAAGGTGGATTCCATATAACACCCACTGCTCATCCCCACAAGTGTCCTCCTCCATGCCCATCTCCCCCCTCCCCCCACCACACCCATCAGTCCTCAGTTTGTTCTCAGCATTCAAGAGTCTCTCATGGTCTGCCTCTCTCCCTCTTCCCTATTTCCCCCTTCTTCTCCCCACAGTCCTCCGTTAAGTTCCTCCTAATCCTCCTACACGTGCAAACATATGGTATTTGTCCTTCTCTGCCTGACTTATTTTGCTCAGCATAACACCCTCAGGTTCCATCCATGTTGCTACACATGGTCAGATTTCATTCTTTCTCATTGCCGTGTAGTATTCCATTGTATAGAGAAACTACATCTTTTTGTTTTTATGTTGCATTACTTAATATTTATTAGTATTTTCATATAAAGCAGAAAATGTACTACAATCCCATTGTCTAGGAAATTATAGTAGATAGGGAAAAATAAGGAGCAATATATGAATACTAGCAGAAAGTAGAAACAATACTAAGAAGTATAAAGTGAAATTAAAAGCCCAAATCCACCCTTCCTATTGAAGGGTTTTTTTTTTCTTTTCTTTTTTTTTCTTTTTTATTTATTTATTTTTTACAAATACTTTATTGTCAAGTTGGTTTCCATATAACATTCAGTGCTCATCCCCACAAGTGCCATCCTCCAAGCCCATCTCCCCCCTCCCCCCACATCCATCAGTCCTCAGTTTGTTCTCAGTATTCAAGAGTCTTTCATGGTTTGCCTCTCTCCCTCTCCCACATTATTCCCCCTTCTACTCCCCATGGTCCTCCGTTAAGTTCCTCCTAATCCTCCTATACCTGCAAACATACGGTATTTGTCCTTCTCTGCCTGACATATTTTGTTCAGCATAACACCCTCAAGTTCCATCCATGTAGCCATACATGGCCAGATTTCATTGTTTCTCATTGCCATGTAGTAATCCATCGTATAGATAAACCACATCTTCTTGATCCATTCGTCCGTTTATGGACACTAAGGCTCTCTCCATATGGACACTATTGTTGAGAATGCTGCTATGAACACTGGGGTACATGTGCTCCTATGCATCATCACTCCTGTATCCCTTGGGTAAATTCCTAGCAGTGCTATTGCTGGGTCATAGGGGTGTTCTAGTGTTAATTTTTGAGGAACCTCCGCACTGTTTTCCAGAGGGACTGCACCAGTTTACATTCCCACCAACAGTGTAGGAGGGTGCCCTTTTCTCCACATCCTCACCAACATCTAGAGTCTTCAGATTTGCTCATTTTATCCACTCTGACTGGCGTGAGGTGGTATCTCAGTGTGGTTTTGATTTGCATTTCCCTGATGAGGAGGGACTCTGAGCATCATTTCATGTGTCTGTTGGCCATCTGGATGTCTTCTTTGGAGAAGTGTCTGTTCATATCTTCTGCCCATTTCTTCGCTGTGTTGTTTGTTTTTCGGGTGTGGAATTTGGTGAGTTCCTTATAGATTTTGGATATTAACCCTTTATCTGATATGTCATTTGCAACTATCTTTGCTCATTCCGTTGGTTACCTGTTAGGTTTTTTTTTTAAAATATTTTTATTTATTTCTAGCAGAGAGAGAGAGACAGCGTGAACAGGGGAAGGTCAGAGAGAGAGGGAGACACAGACTGTGAAACAGGCTCCAGGCTCTGAGCTGGCAGTCAGCACAGAGCCCGACGCGGGGCTCGAACCCACAAACCGCGAGATCATGACCTAAGCGAAAGTCCGACGCTCAACCGACTAAGCCACCCAGGCGCCCCAACCTGTTAGTTTTATGGATTGCTTCCTTTGCTGTGCAGAAGCTTTTAATCTTGATGAGGTCCCAACAGTTTATTTTTGCTCTTGATTCTTTTGCTTTTGGGGATGTGTCAAGTAAGAAATTGCTGTGGTGGAGGTCAAGAAGGTTGTTTCCTGCTTTCTCCTCTAGGGTGTTGATGGTATCCTATCTCACATTCGGGTACTTTATCCATTTTGAGTTTATTTTTGTGTATTATGTGAGAAAATGACCTAGTTTCATTCTTCTGCATGTTGCTGTCCAGTTCTCCCAGCACCATCTGTTAAAGAGGCTGTCTTTTTTCCATTGGATCCTCTTTCCTGCTTTGTCAAAGATTAGTTGGCTGTAATGTGTAGCAACATGCATGGACCTTGAGGGTGTTATGCTGAGCGAAATAAGTCAGGCAGAGAAGGACAAATATCATATGTGTGCACGTATAGGAGGATTAGGAGGAACTTAACAGAGGACCAAGGGGAGAAGAAGGGCGGAAATGGTGGGGGAAAGGGAGAGAGGCAAACCATGAGAGACTCTTGAATGCTGACAAAAACTGAGGACTGGTGGATGTGGGGGGGAGGAGGGAGTGGGCATGGAGGAGGGCACTTGTGAGGATGAGCACTGGGTGTTATGTGGAAACTAATTTGACAATAAACTATTTGTAAAAAAATATAAATAAATAAATAAATAAATAAATAAAATAAAATAAAATAAAATAAAAACTAAAAAAAAAAAAAAGATTAGTTGGCTGTATACTTTTGGGTCCAATTCTGAGTTCTCAGTTCTGTTCCATTGGTCTCTGTGTCTGTTTTTGTGCCAATACCATACTGTGTTGATGATGACATCTTTGTAGTAGAGGCTAGAGTCTGGAACGGTGATACCTCCCGTTTTGTTTTTCTTAAATATTACTTTGGCTATTCGGGGTCTTTTGTGGTTCCAAACAAATTTTAGAATAGTTTGTTCTAGTTATGAGAAGAATGCTGGTGCAATTTTGATTGGGATTGCATTGAATATGTAGATTGCTTTGGGTAGTTATGACATTTTAACTCTATTTATTCTTCCAACATATTAGCATGGAATGTTTTTCCATTTCTTTGTGTCTTCTTCGATTTCCTTCATAAGTTTTCTGTGGTTTTCATCATACAGATGTCTTTTATCCTTGGTTAGGTTTATTCCTATGTACTTTATTGTTTTTAGTGCATTTGTGAATGGTTTCAGTTTCTTGATTTCTCTTTCTGTTGCTTCATTGTTTATGTATTAAAATGCAACCGATTTCTGTACGTTCATTTTGTATCCTGCAACTTTGGTGAATTCTTGGATCAGTTCTAGTAGGTTTCTGGTGGAGTCTGACGGGTTTTCTACGTAGACTATCATGTCGTCTGTGAAAAGTGAGAGTTTGACTTCTTCTTTGCCAATTCTGATGCCTTTGATTTCCTTTTGTTGTCTGATGGCTGATGCTAGGACTTCCAGCACAATGTGAAACAACAGTGGTGAGAATGGACATCCCTGTCGTGTTCCTGATCTCAGGGGGAAAGCTCTGAGTTTTTCCCCGTTGAGGATGATGTTAGCTGAAGGCTTCTCACAGATGGCTTTGATGATGTTTAAGTAGGTTCCTTCTATCCCTAATATCTTGAGGGTCTTATTAAGAAGAGATGCTGTATTTTGTCAAATGCTTTTTCTGCATCTATTGACAGGATCATATAATTTTTGTCTTTTTTTGTTGATGTGATGTATCAAATTGATTGATTTGCGAATATTGAACCAGCCCTGTAACCCAGCAATGAATCCCACTTGATTTTGGTGGATAATTCTTTTTATGTACTGTTGAATTCGCTTTGCACGTATCTTGTTGAGGATTTTTGCATCTATTCATCAAGGATATTGGCCTGTAGTTCTCCTTTTTTTTTTCCTTTTTTTTTTTTTTTTTGCTGAGTGTCTGTCTGGCTTGGTAATCAAACTGATACTGGCTTCATAAAATGAGTCCGGAACTTTTCCTTTGATTTCTGTTCTTTGGAATAGTTTGAGAAGAATGGGTATTAATTCTGTTTTAAATGTCTGGTAGAATTCCCCAGGGAATCCATCTGGCCCAGGGCTCTTATTTGTTGGGAGATTTTTGATAACTGATTGGATTACCTCACTTTTTATTGGTCTGTTCAGGTTGTCTATCTTTTCCGATGTGAATATTGGTAATGAGTGTGTGTTTAGGAATTTGTCCATTTCTTCTAAGTTTTCCAGTTTCTTGGCATATAGTGTTTCATAGTATTCCCTGATAATTGCTCGTATTTCTGAGGGGTTGGTTGTAATCAGTCCGTTTTCATTCATGACTTTGTCTATTTAAGTGCTCTCTCTTTTCTTTTTGACATCCCTGGCTAGAGGTTTGTCAATTTTGTTTATTTTTTTTTTTTTTAAATCTTGGTTTCATTGAAATGTTCAACTGTTTCTTTGGTTTCTCATATATGACCTTTATGATGTTGAGATATGCTCCCTCTAAACCCACTTAGAGTGTGTTTATCATGAATGGATGTTGTACTTTGTCAAATGATTTTTCTGCATCTGTTGAAATGATCATATGTTCTTTATCTTTTCTCTTACTGATGTGATATGTCACATTGATTGATTTGCAAATATTGAATGATCTCGTATCCCAGGAATAAATCCCACTTGATCATAGAGCGTCTTTTAATGTATTGTTGAATGGGGTTTGCTAATATTTTGTTAAGATTTTTGCATCCATGTCCATCATGGATATTGGCCTGTTTTTCCCTTTTTTTAGTGGTGTCTTATCTGCTTTTGGTATCAGGATAATGCTGGCCTCATAGAATTCATCAAATGAATTTGGAAGTTTTCCTTCCTTTTCTACATTTTGGAATAGTTTAAGAATATATATTAATTCTTGTTTATTTTTTAGGGTTTTTATTTAAATTTTTATTTAAATTCATATAACACTATGGTTGACATATCATGTAACACTAGTTTCAGGGGTACAATATAGTGATTCAACATTTCTAAACCACACGTGATGCCCATCACAACTGCACTCCTTTATCCTCATCATTTATTATGTAACCCATCCCCCCACCCAACTCCCTTCTGTAAACCTATAATTTGCTCTCTATAGATAAGAGTCTGTTTCTTTTTTTGCCCCTCTCTCTGTTTTCCTTTTGCTCGTTTTTTCTTAAATTCCACATATACGTGATATCATATGGTATTTGTCTTTCTCTGAATAATTTCACATAGTATAATACTCTCTAGCTCCATTCGTGTCATTGGATATGGCAATATTTCATTCTTTTTCATGGATGAGTAATATTACATTGTGTGTGAGTATGTATATACAAATATGTATATGTATATATACATTTTCTTTATTCATTCATCAGACATGGGATACTTAGGCTGTTTCCATAATTTGGCTAGTCTAGATAATGCTGTTATAAACACTGGGGTGCATGTATCTCTTTGAATTAGTATTTTTGTATTTGTTTCACCCTGACTTATTGAATGAGGAGACCAAAGCACTAAAAGACTAAGAATTTTGCCCAAGGTCGCAGGTAATAAACAATAAAGACAGAATTTTAACTATGGTAGTTTGACACCAGCATCCTTACTCTTTTTAAGTTTTTTTTAAAATTTCACTTAGTTAGGATAGAGTGTAATATTAGTTTCAGATGACAATATAGTGATTCAACACTTCCATACAATACCGAGTGATCATCACAGAAAGTGCACTCCTTGATTCTCATCACCTGTTGTATAACCTCTACCATAGAGTCTGTTTCTTGTTTTGCGTCTCCCTCCCTGATTTTTTTTACTTATGCCTGTTTGTTTTGTTTCTTAATTTCCAAATATGAGTGAAATCATAGGATATTTGTTTTTTTCTGTCTGACTTATTTTGCTTAGCATAATACACTCTAGCTTCATCCACATTATTACAAGGAAAGATTTCATTCTTTTTGATGTTTTAGTAATAGTCGAGTGTGTGTGTGTGTGTGTGTGTGTGTGTGTGTGTGTGTACACCACATCTTTATCCATTCAGTTGATGGATATTTGGGCTCTTTCCATAGCTTGGCTATTGTTGATAATGCTGCTATAAACACTGGGATGCATGTGTCCCTTTGAAGCAGTATTTTTGTATCCTTTTGGTAAATACCTAGTAGTGCAATTGCTGTATCATAGGGTACTTCTGTTTTTAACTTTTTGAACATCCTCCATACAGTTTTACAGAATGAATTCCTCATCTTTCTTAACCATTCACCAGCTAGTGGGCATTTTAACTATTTCAACAATTTGGCTATTGTTGATAATGCTGCTGTAAACATCAGGGTGCATGTATGCCTTTGAATTAGTACTTTTGTATTCTTTGGGTAAACACCTAATAGTGCCAATGGATTGTAGTGTAGCTCTATTTTTAATCCTTTGAGGAAACTTCATTCTGTTTTCTAGAGTGGCTGTACCAGTTTGCCTTCGCACCAATAGGACAAGAGGGTTCCCCTTACTCTACGTCCTGGCCAACACCTCTCATTTGTTGTGTTGTAGATTTCAGCCATTCTGACAGGTGTGAGGTGATATCTAATTTTAGTTTTGATTTGTATTTCCCTGATGATGAGTGATGTTGAGCATCTTTTCATGTGTCTGTTGGCCATCTGGACATCTTTGGAAAAATATGTATTCATGTCTCTGCCCATTTTATAATTGGATTATTCATTTTGGGGGAGTTGAGTGTTATGTTTTTTTTTTAATTAGATTTTGGATACAAACACTTCGTCATATGTTATTTGCAACTATCTTTTCCCATTCCATAGGTTGCCTTTTTTTCTTGCTGATGATATCCTTCACTGTGCAGAAGCTATTCATTCTGTTGTAGTCCCAATAGTTTATTTTTGCTTTGGGATCCCTTTCCTCAGGACACATATCTAGAATGAAGTTGCTATGGCCAATGTCAAACAGATTACAGCCTATGTTCTCCTCTTGGATTCTTATGGTTTCAGGTCTCACATTTAGGTCTATAATCCATCTTGAATTTATTTTTGTGTATGGTATAAGAAAGTGTTCTAGTTTCATTCTTTTGTATGTTGATATTCAGTTTCCCCTACACCCTTTATTAAAGAGACTATTTTTCCCCATTGAATATCCTTTTCTGCTTTGTTGAAGATTAATTGGCCATACACCTGTGTATTCACTTCTGGATTGTCCATTTTGTTCCATTGATGTATGTGTTTATTTTTATGCCAGTACGAACTGTTTTAATTACTGCAGCTTTGGAACATAACTTGAAGACCAGAATTCTGATGCCTCCAGCTTTGCTTTACCTTTTAAAGTTTTATTTAACTATTTGTGGTCTATTGTGATTCCATACAAATTTTAGGATCATTTGCTCTAGCTCTGTGAAAAAAATGCTGGTGTTTTTGTAAAATAGGGATTGTATTAAATTTGTATATTGCTTTGGGTAGTATAGACATTTTAATAATATTTGTTCTTCCAATTCACAACATAGAATATCTTTCCATATCTTTGTGTCCTCTTCAATTTCTTTCATCTGTGTTTTATAGTTTTCTCAGTACAGGTCTTTTATCTCTTTGGTTGGGATTGTTCATAGGTATTTTTTTAGGTTGGATGCAATTGTAATTGGGATTGTTTTCTTAACTTCTATTTCTGCTGCTTTCTTGGTGGCATACAGAAATGCAACAGATTTCCCAATGTTGATTGTAAATTCTGCGATTGCTGAACTTATGTACCACGTCTAGCAGTTTTTGGTGCAGTATTTTGGGTTTTCTATGTAGAGTATCATGTCATTTACAAACAGCGAAAGTTTTACTGCTTCCTTACCAATTTGGTTGCCTTTTATATCATCTGTTTCCTAATTGTTGTGGCTAAGTCTTCCAGTACTATGTTAAATGACAGTGGTGAGAGTGGATATCCCTGACTTCTACCTGACTGTAGAGAAAAATCTCTTAACTTTTCATCATTGAGGATGATACTACTTGTGCCTTTTTCTTATATGGCCTTTATGATGTAGAGTGATATTTTTTCTAAACACACTTTGTTCAAAGTTTTTATCATGAATGGATGTTGTACTTTGTTGTACTGCATTACCTTGCTACCAAAATCAGTTAAGGACTCCACTAAAATATCACATACTGGGACATAAAGCAGCCTTCAATAAATATAAAAGTTTTGAGATCATACCATGCACACATGCAGATCAGAATGCTATGAAACTGAAAATCAATCAGAGGAAAAAGGTTGGAAAACTTCCAACAACATGGAGGTTAAAGAACACCCTACTAAATAATGAATGAGCCAATCAGGCAATTAGAGAAGAAATTTAAAAATATATGGAAACAAGTGAAAATGAACATACAATCCAAACACTTTGGGATGCAGCAAAGGGAGTCCTAAAAGGAAAGTACATTGCACTCCAGGCCTATTTCAAGAAATTAGAAAAAGCTCAAGTGCAAAATCTAACAATGCACCTAAAGCAACCAGAGGGAGAGTAGCAAGAGCACCCCAAACCCAGAAGAAGAAGAGAAATAATAAAGATCAGGGCAGAAATAAACAATATAGAATTAAAAAAAAGCAACAACAGTTGAACAGATCCATGAAACCAAGAGTTGGTTTTTTGAAAAAGTAAACAAAATTGACATACCTCTAGCCAGGCTTCTCAAAAATAAAAGAGAGAGCACCCAAATAGACAAAATCACAAATGAAAATGGATTTATTACAACCAATCCCTCAGAAATACACACAATTATCAAGGAAGACTATGAAAAATTATAGGAAAGCAAACTGGACAAGCTAGAAGAAATGTACAAATTCTTAAACACATACTAACAAAATTCACACAGGAAGAGAGAAAATCTGAACAGACCCATAATGAATGAAGAAATTGAATCAATTATCAAAAATCTACCAACAAATAAAAGCCCTGGGCCAGTTGGCTTCCCTGGGGAATTCTACTAGACATTTAAATCAGAGATAATACCCTTCTTCTCAAGCTATCAAAAAAATAGAAAAGGAAGGAAAACTTCCGGACTCATTCTATGAAGCCAGCATCACCTTGATTCCCAAACGAGACAGAGATCCTGCAACAAAACGAGAACTACAAGCCAATATCCTTAATGAATACAGATGGAAAAACCCTCAACAAGATACTCACAAAACGAATTCAACAGAATATAAAAAAAAGTTATCCGGGGCGCCTGGGTGGCTTAGTCGGTTAAGCGCCCGACTTTCGCTTGGGTCATGATCTCGCGGTTCGTGGGTTCGAGCCCCGCGTCGGGCTCTGTGCTGACTGCCAGCTCGGAGCCTGGAGCCTGTTTCAGTCTGTGACTCCCTCTCTCTCTGACCCTCCCCTGCTCACGCTGTCTCTCTCTCTCTCCTAGAAATAAATAAAACATTTAAAAAAAAAAAGTTATCCATCATGATCAAATGAGATTCATTCCTGGGTTACATGGCTGGTTCAATATTCACAAATCAATCAATGTGATACATCACATTAACAAAAGAAAAGATAAAAACCACATGGTGCTGTCGATAGATGCAGAAAGAGAATTTGACCATAAAACAAAACTCTTTATTAATAAAGACCGATGAGAAAGTTGGGATATAAGGAACTTACTTAAACATCATAAAAGCCATTTATGAGAAACCCACAGCTAATATCATCCCCAATGGCGAAAAGGGGAGAGCTTTCCCCCTAAGATCAGGAACAGGATAGGGGTGTCAACTCTCACTACTGTTGTTTAACATAATGCTGGACGTCCTAGCATCAGGCATCAGACAACAAAAGGAAATAAAAGGCATCAGAATTGGCAAAAAGAAGCCAAATATTCACTTTTCGCAGACAAATGATACTCTACATAGAAAACCCGACAGACTCCACCAGAAGCGTACTAGAACTGATCCATGAATTCAGCAAACTTGCAGGGTACAAAATCAAAGTACAGAAACCGGTTGCATTTTTATACACCAACAATGAAGCAACAGAAAGAGAAATCAAGAAACTGATCCCATTCACAATTGCACAAAAAACCATAAAATACCTCGGAATAAACCTAACCAAGGATATAGGAGATCTGTATGATGAAAACTATAGAAAACTTATGAAGGAAATTGAAGAAGACACAAAGAAATGGAAAAACATTCCATGCTCATGCATTAGAAGAATAAATATTGTTAAAATGACATTACTGGGGAGACAAGATGGAAGAGAAGTAGGGAGCTCTGTATTTTTCTCCCACCTGCATCTCTCAAACAAAGAAGGGCTGCAGCCATAGAACACTGAACGTCAAGAGTCTGGGGGGAAAAGAGACAGAGTTCACAAAGAAGACAGTCTCATACGGCTACCTCAAGATACAAGCCAAAGTACATATGGTGGAGAGTCCCAAATATCACTACAAGTAAGGAAATAAAATAGCCAAAGGAGCAGAAGAGAGGCCAAGGAACACCATTTAAAGAACACTGCCTGAACGGACAGGCTATGGACAGACAATGAGCTCCCTTTAATATATTAGAACTCTCAGGTGCAGAGAATATAACAAGAGACAGAAAGCTAGCCAAAATGATGAAATAGAAGAACTCTCCTCGAAAAAATTTCCAGGAAGAAATGACAGCTAAAGATTGACCAAACAGATATAAGCAACATAACTGAACAAGAATTTAGAACAATAGTCATAAAATTAAGCATTGGGCTTGAAAAAGGCAAGGAAGACACCAGAGAAGCTATTGCTACAAAAATTATGGACCATAAAAGTGGTAGTGATGAATTTAAAAATGCTATAAATGATGTGCATAATAAAATGGAGACAGCCACTGAACAGAAAGAAGAGGCAGAGAAAATAGATGAGTTTGAAGACACAATTATAGAAAAAGAGGAATCTGAGAAAAAGAAAGATGAATTGATTTAGGAGCACGAAAGGGGAATTTGAGATCGGAGTGATACGACCAAACAGAAACGTATCCATATCATAAGAATTCCTGAAGAAGAAAGAGAAAAAGAGCTGTAGAAGTACTTGAACAAATTATTCCTGAGAACTTCCCCAATCTGGGAAAGGAAACAGACATTGAAATCCAAGAGGCACAGAGAACTCCCCTAAAGCATAATTTGAATCAATCTTCTGCATGATACATCATAGTGAAACTGGTAACTATAAGGACAAAGAGAGAATTCTGAAAGTGACTAGGGATAAACGAGCCCTACCATACAAATAGAGACCTATCAGAGTAGTTGCAAACCTATCTGCTGAAACTCGGCAGGCAAGAAAGGAATGGCAGGAAATCTTCAATGTGATGAACGGAAAAAAAATATGCAGCCAAGAATCCTCTATCCAGCAAGCCTGTCATTCGGAATAGAAGGAGAGATAAAAGTCTTTCCAAATAAACAAAAATTGAAAGAATTTCTCACCACTAAACCAGATCTACAAGAAATCCTGAGGGGGGTCTCTGAGGGAAAGTTTGCAAGGAACTGAAGGTAACAGAGACACAACTACAAGCATGAATCCTACAGAAAACACAATGACTCTAAAACCAGATTTTTCTATAACAACACTGAATGTAAATGGAAAAGTGCTCCAATCAAAAGACATAGGATGGCAGAATGGATAACAAATTCCATATATTTGCAGCCTATAAGAGACTCATTTTAAACCTAAGGACACCGTCAAATTGAATATAAGGGAATGGAGAAATATTTATCATGCTACTGGAAGTCAAAAGAAAGCTGCATTAACAAAAGATATATTGGAAAAACTGGAGATTAAAGTAAAGGCAGTAACAAGGAATGAAGAAAGGCATTATATAATATTACAGGATCTCTCCATTAGAAAGAAATAACAACTATAAATGTCTATGCACCGAATCCGGGGCATCCAAATACATAAAACACTTAATCACAAACAGGAACAATCTTATTGGCAAGAGTGTCCTAATAGCAGAGGATTCTAATACACCACTTACAGCAATGGACAGATCAACTAGACAGAAAATCAATAAAGAAACAGTGGACTTGAACATCACATAGGACCAGATGGATTTGACACATATATTTAGAACTCTACATCCTGAGGCCATTGAATTCACTTTCTTCTCCAGTGCGCATGGCACATTTTCCAAGATAGATCACATACTGGGTCATAAAGCGGCCCTCAAGAAATATAAAAGAATTGGGATCATACCATGCACACTTTCAGATCACAGTCCTATGAAACTCGAAATGAATCACAGGAAGAAGTCTGGAAAACCCCCAAAAACATGGAGGCTAAAGAACATCCTACTAAAGAATGAATGGGCCTATCAGACAACTAGAGAAGAAATTTAAAAATATAAATATATGGAAACAAATGAAAATGAGAATACAACAATCCAAACTCTCTGGGATGCGGTGAAAGCAGTTCTAAGAGGAAAGTACATTGCACTCCAGGCCTATTTCAAGAAATTATAAAAAGCTCAAGTGCAAAATCTAACAATGCACCTAAAGCAACTAGAGGGAGAGCAACAAGAACACCCCAAAACCAGTGGAAGAAGAGAAATAATAAAAATCAGTGCAGAAATAAACAGTATAGAAAGCAAAGAAACAGTTGAACAGATCCATGAAACCAAGAGTGGTTTTTTGAAAAAATAAACAAAATTGACAAACCTCTAGACAGGCTTCTCAAAAAGAAAAGAGAGAGCACCCAAATAGACAAAATCATGAATGAAATTGTATTTATTACAACCAATCCCTCAGAAATACAAGCAATTATCAGGGAAAACTATTAAAAATTATATGCCACCAAACTGGACAACTTAGAAGAAATGGACAAATTCCTAAACTCACACTCACTACCAAAATTCAAATGGGAAGAGATAGAAAATCTGAACAGACCCATAACTATTAAATTGAATCAGATATCAAAATCTCCCTAAAAATAAGAGGCCTGGAACAGTTGGCTTCCCTGGCGAATTCTAGCAGACATTTAAATCGAGGCTAATACCCATTGTTATCAAGGTATTCAAAAAAACAGATATGGCATGGAATTTCCGGACTCATTCTACGAAGCCAGCAGCACTTTGGTTCCCAAGCCAGACAGAGACCCAGAAAAAAAAAGAAAAAAGAAAAAGAGAGAGCAACTGGCCAATATCCCTGATGAATACGGATTTAAAATCCTCAACAACATACTTGCAAATTCAAGTCAACATGATATAAAAAGAATTATCCAACAGGATCAAGTGGTAGTCATTCCTGTGTTACAAGGCTGGTTCAATATTCGCAAATCAACAAACTTGATACATCACATTAACAAAAGAAAAGATAAAAACCCTATGATACTGTCGATAGATACAGAAAAAGAACTTCACAAAATACAAAATTCTTTCTTAATAAAGACCCACGAGAAAGCCGGGATAGACGAACTTACTTAAACATCGTAAAAGCCATCTATGGGAAGTCCAATGTTAATATCTACCTCAATGGGGTAAAACGGAGAGCTTTCTTCCTAAGATCAGGAACACGACAGGGATGTCCACTTTCACCACTGTTGTTTCACATAGTGCTGGAAGTGCTAGCATCAGCCATCAGACAACAAAAGGAAATCAAAGGCATCAGAATTGGCAAAGAGGAAGTCAAACTTTCACTCTTCGCAGACGACATGATACTCTACATAGAAAACCCGACAGACTCCACCAGAAGCTTACTAGAACTGATCCAAGAATTCAGCCAAGTTGCAGGGAACAAAATCGACGTGCAGAAATCAGTTGCTTTCTTATACACCAACAATGAAGCAACAGAAAGAGAAATCAACAAATTGATCCCATTCACAATTACACGAAAAACCATAAAATACCTAGGAATAAACCTAGCAAAATATGTAAAAGATCTGTATGATGAAAACTATAGAAAACTATAGAAAACCTATGAAGGAAACTGAAGAAGACACAAAAAAAATGGAAAAACATTCCATGCTCATGCATTAGAAAAATAAATATTGGAAAAATGTCAAAACTACCCAAAGAAATCTATACATTCAATGCAATCCCAATCAAATCTGCATCAGCATTCTTCTCAAAGCTAGAACAAACTACCCTAAAAATTGTATGGAACCACAGAAGACCCCAAATAGCCAAATTAATATTGAAGAAGAAAACCAGAGGGAGGGGGCATCACTATCCCAGACTTTAGCCTCTACTACAAAGCTGTAGTCATGGAGGCAGTATGGTATTGGCACAAAAATAGACACATAGACCAATTGAATAGAATAGAGAACTCAGAATTGTACCCAAAAATGTATGGCCAATTAATTTTTGATAAAGCAGGAAAGAATATCCAATGGAAAAAAGACAGCCTCTTAACAGATAGTGCTAGGAGAACTGGGCAGCAACATTCAAAAGAATGAAAGTACACCAACTTCTTACACCATGCACAAAAATAATCTCAAAATGGATAAAGGACCTGAATGTGAAACAGGAAACCATCAAATTCCTAGAGGAAAAAGCAAGAAACAACCTCCTTGACCTCAACTCCAGCAATCTCTTACTTGGCACATCCCTAAAGATAAGGGAATCAAGAGCAAAAATGAACTATTGGGACCTCATCAAGATAAAAAGCTTCTGCACGGCAAAGGAAACAATCCATAAAACTAATAGGCAACCAACGGAATGAGAAAAGATAGTTGCAAATGACATATCAGATAAATGGTATCAAAAATCTATAAGGAACTCAGCAAACTCCAAGACCGAAAAACAAATAATCCTGTGAAGATATGGGGAGAAGACGTGAACAGACACTTCTCCAAAGAGGACATCCAGATGGCCAACAGACACATGAAACGATGCTCAGCATCCCTCCTCATCAGGGAAATACAAATCACAACCACACTGAGATACCACCTCACGCCAGTCACAGTAGCTAAAATGAGCAAATCAGAGGACTCTAGATGCTGGCGAGGATGTGGAGAAACGGGCACTCTCCTACACTCTTGGTGGGAATGTAAACTGGTACAGCCCCTCTGGAAAACAGTGTGGAGGTTCCTCAAAAAATTAACAATAGAATAGGGTTTGCCTGCCCCATGCACCGAGCCGAGCCCGCTGGAGTGAAGAAAACCAGGTCCCTGTATGTCTCGTCACCCAAGACACGAACAACACAGGCAAAATCTCCCAGTTTTTAGCTCTTTGCCTTCCCTCTAGAGTTCCAGCCAGCCAGGATTGTGGACGCCCAGTGCCTGTGCTGCTCTTCCAGGGGCCCCAGCCCGCCGGGAGGACAATGGCGGCAGGTGTGCCACTACTGTAGAAGTGCAGCCAGCCAGGAGCAGCACAAAGAAGCAGTCTGTGCGCTCAGCCCCTCCGGGACCACTTGGCGCGAGGTGACCTGGTGTGCAGGTATTTGACTCGCAGGGTGTTTCTATGCCCCGAGCAGAGGTTTTTCTGTTTCGGACTCTTTTTTCCCTCTCACTCCCCACAGAGGGGGATCGCCTCCGACCCTGGAGTCTCCGATCCCGGCCCGATTTTATCTTCCCCAGTTCGCACTCACGTTAGAAGTCTCTCTCCGTGGATTCTGCGTCCTTTTTCTCCCAATCTCTCAGGTTTTGTAAGGTTTCCAATGGTTTCAGATCTTTTCTGTGTGATGTATGGGCGCGAGTGCAAGTACGGAGCTCCTTACTTCTCCACCATCTTGCCCCCTCCTCCCCTTTTCACTTTTCAGCTTTGACATAAATAGCTTCACTCAGTCTTACTAATGAAAAACCTTGAAACACTTGCCCATAATTAAATACGGACTTCGTATCAGAGCTAAAGTGTATGCCCAGGTCCTCTCACCCTTACCCCCTCACCCTCCCTCATCCTATGTTTCACACCTCCCCAACCCACCTCCCCTCTGATAGCTATCAGGTTGTTCTCTGTAGTTAACAATCTGTTTCTTTCTTTGCATCTCTCTCTTTCTCTCTCTTCTCCCTTTGTGTATTTGTTTTGTTTCTTAAATTCCACATATGAGTGAAATCATAGGTTATTTGTCTTTCTCTGATTGATTTATTTCACTTAGCATATTCTACAGCTCCATCCATGTTGTTACAAATGGTAATATTTCATTCTTTTTTATGGCTAATATTCCATTGTATATATTCATATACAACTTCTTTATCCATTCATCAATCGATGGACACTTCATCTGCTGCTGTAATTCGGTCATTATAAATAATGCTGCTATAACATGGATGGACCTTGAGGGTGTTATGCTGAGCGAAATAAGTCAGGCAGAGAAAGACAAATATTATATGTGTGCACGTATAGGAGGATTAGGAGGAGCTTAACAGAGGACCAAGGGGGAGAAGAAGGGGGGAAATGGTGGGGGAAAGGGGGAGAGGCAAACCATGAGAGACTCTTGAATGCTGACAAAAACCGAGGACTGGTGGATGTGCGGGGGAGGAGGGGTGGGCATGGAGGAGGGCACTTGTGGGGATGAGCACTGAGTGTTATGTGGAAACTATTTTGACAATAAACTATTTGTAAAAAAAAAAAAAAAAAAAAATAAAATAAAAAAATAAAATAAAATAAATAATGCTGCTATAAACATATGGATACATGTGTCCCTCTAAATTAATATTTTCATATTTTTTGAGTAAATACCGTGTAATGTGATTGTTGCATCATAGGATAGTATATTTATAACTTTTTAGGGCCCTCCATACTATTTTCCACAGTTGGCATTCACACCAACCTTACAACCTTTATCCACATCCTTGCCAACACTAGTTGTTTCTCATGTTAATTTTAGCCATTCTGACACGTGTGAGGTGATATTTCATTTAAGTTTTGATTTTTATTTCCCTGATGATCAGTGATATTGGCCATGTTTTCATGTATTGGTTGGCCACCTGTATTTCTTCTTTGAAAAAAAAATGTCCATTCATGTTTTCTGCCAATTTTCTAATCGGATTATTCATTTTGGGGGTGTTGAGTTTGATAAGATTTTTATATATTTTGGATACTAACCCTTTTTCAGACGTCATTTGCAAATATCTTAATTCAATCCATAGGGTGCCTTTTAGTTTTGCTTCTTCCTTCACTGTGAAGAAGCTTTTTATTTGGATGAAGTCCTGAAGTTTACTTTTGCTTTTATTCCCCTTGCCTCAGGAGATACATCTAGAAAGAAATTACTATGTCCGATGTCAAAGAGGTTATTGCCTGTGTTCTCTCCTAGGATTTTTATGGCTTAATGTCTACATTTAGGTATTTTATCCACGTTGAATTTATTTTGTGTATGGTGAAAGAAAATGACCCAGTTTCATTCTTTTGCATGATGCATGCAATATTATACTCCAGTATCATATCGCAGTATTACCAGAACCATTTGTTGAAGACTTTTTTGTTTGCCCATTAATTTTCATTCCTACTTTTTCAAAGAATAATTGGCTGTATATTTGTGGTTTCATTTATGGGTTTCCTCTTCTTTTCCATTGATTTATGTGTCTTTTTCTATACCACTGTCATAAGGTTTTAATCACTACAGCTTTCTAATATAATTTCATCTTAATTTGTTTCCATATATATTTTTTTTTCACTTTCTTCTCTAATTGCCTGGTTGGCCATTTCATTCTTTACCAGGATGTTCTTTAACAAGCATGCTTTTAGAGGTTTTCCAGACTTTTTCCTGTGGTTGATTTCAAGTTTCATAGCATTGTGATCTGAAAGGGTGTATGGTATGAGCTGAATTCTTTTATATTTATTGGAGCTGCTTTGATTTTTTTTTATTTTTTAATGTTTTATTTATTTTTGAGAGAGGGAGAGAGACAATATGAGCAGGAGATGGTCAGAGAGAGAGGGAGACACAGAATCTGAAACAGGCTCCAGGCTCTGAGCTGGCTGTCAGCACAGAGCCTGACACGAGGCTCGAACCCACGAACCGTGAGATCATGACCTGAGCCGAAGTCGGACGCCTAACCAACTGAGCCACCCAGGCATCCCCATTGGGGGCTGCTTTGTGACCAAGTATGTGATCTATCTTGGAGAATGTCCCATGTGTACTCAAAAAGAAAGTATATTCCATTGTTTTAGGATGTAGAGTCTAAATCTGTGAATTCCATCTGGTCCAATGTGTTATTCAGAACCATTGTTTCTTTACTGATTCTCTGTATAGATGATCTATCCATTGCTGGAAGTGGAGTATTAAAGTCCCCTGCAATTAGTAAATTCTTACCAATAAGATTGCTTACGTTTGTGATTGTTTTATATATTTGGGTGTTCCTGAATTCGGTGAGTAGATATTGATAATTGTTAGCTCTTCCTGATGGATAGACCCTGTAATTATTATGTAATGCCCTTCTTCACCTCTTGTTACTGACTTTAAATTCTAGTTTGTATGATATAAATATGGCTATTCCAGCTTTCTGTTGACTTCCAGTAGCATGATAGATATTTCTCTATCCCCCCACTTTCAATCTGAAAGTGTCCTCGGGTCTAAAATGAGTCTCTTGTAGTTAATCCATTCTGATACCCTATCTTTTGATGGAACATGTAGTCCATTTACATTCAGTGTCATTAATGAAAAATATGGGTTTAGAGTCATTGCATTCTCTGTAGGATTCATGCTTGTTGTGATGTCTCTGGTACTTTGTAGCCTTTGCAACATTTCAGTCACAGAGTCCCCCTTGAGATCTTTTGTAGGGCTGGTTTTAGTGGTGATGAATTCCTTCAGTTATTGTTTGTTTGGGAAAACCTTTATCTCTCCTTCTATTCTGAATGACAGGTTTGCTGGATAAAGGATTCTTTGCTGCACATTTTCCTGTTCATCACATTGAAGATTTCCTGCCATTCCTTTCTGGCCTGCCAAGTTTCAGTAGATAGGACTTCTACTACCCTTATGTGTCTCCCTTTGTATGTTAAGCCCCATTTATCCTTAGCTGCTTTAAGAATTTACTTTATCCTTGTATTTTGCCAGTTTAACTATGATGTGTCATGCAGAATATCTATTCAAGTTATGTCTGAGGGGACTTCTCTGTGCGTCTTGGATTTCGATGTCTGTTTCCTTCCCCAGGCTTGGGAAGTTCTCAGCTAGAATTTGCTTAAATACCCCTTCAGCCACTTTCTCTCTCTTCTTCTTCTTATGGAATTCCAATGATATGGATACTGTTCGATTTGCTTGTATCACTTAGCTCTCTAATTCTCCTTTCGTGATCCTGGATCATTTTATCTCTGTTTCTCGGCTTCCTATTTCACCATTTTATCTTCTAATTCACCTATTCTCCCCTCTGCCTCTTCAATCCACACTGTGGCCACCTACATCTTATTTTTCACCTTATTTATTGCATTTTTAAATTCATCATGACTATTTTTAAGATCCTTGATCTCTGAGCAATGAAGTCTCTGCAATCTAGTATGCTTTTTTGAAATCCAGCGATTAATTTCATGACTGTTTTTCTAAATTCTTATTCAGTTATGTTGCTTATATCTTTTTGATCGTTTTCTAAAATTTATTTATTTTTATTTTTATAGTTTATTTTCAACTTGGTTTCCATATAACACCCAGTGCTCATCGCAAGTGCCCTCCTCCATGCCCATCACCCCACTTCTCCTCCTCCCCACCCCCATCAGCCCTCAATTTGTTCTCAGCATTTAAGAGCCTCTCATGGTTTGCCTCCCTCCCTTTCCTCCACTATTTTCCCCCCTTCTTCTCCCCTATATTCCTCCGTTAAGTTCCTCCTAATCCTCCTATACATGCAAACATATGGTATTTGTCCTTCTCTGCCTGACTTATTTCGCTCAGCAGAACACCCTCAAGTTCCATCCATGTTGCTACACATGGCCAGATTTCATTCTTTCTCATTGCCATGTACTATTCCATTGTATAGATAAGCCATATCTTCTTGAGTATCAGGTGGTTTTTATATTTTCTTTTCTTAATGTGATGTATCACATTGATTGATTTGCGAATGTTGAACCAGATTTGTAACCAGGAATGAATCCAACTTGATCATGGGAGGTAATTCTTTTTATGTGCTGTTGGAATCAATGTGCAAGTATCTTGTTGAGGATTTTTGCATCCGTATTCATCAAGGGTATTGGCCTGTAGTTCTCTTTTTTTTGCTGGTTCTCAGTCTGGCTTGGGAATGAAAATGATGCTGGCTTTGTAAAATGAGTATAGAGGTTTTCCTTCAATTTCTATTTATTGGAATAGCTTGAGTAGAATGGGTATTAATTCTGTTTTAAGTGTCTGGTAGAATTCCCCAGGGCAGCCATCTGGCCCAGGGCTCTTATTTGTTGGGAGATTTTTCATAACTGATTCCATTTCCTCACTAGCTATGGGTCTGTTCAGATTTTCTATCTCTTTCGGTGTGAATTTTGGTAGTGAGTGTGTGTTTAGGAATTTTTCCATTTCTTCTAAGTTGTCCAGTTTTTTGGCATATAATTTTTTATTGTACTCCCTGATAATTGCTCGTATTTCTGAGAGGTTCATTGTAATAAGTCCTTTTTCATTCATGATTTTGTCTATTTGAGTGCTCTCTCTTTTCTTTTTTTGAGAAGCCTGGCTAGAGGTTTGTCAATTTTATTTTTTCAAAAAATCAACTCTTGGTCTCATTGATCTGTTCAACTGCTCTTTTGGTCTATATTGTTTACTTATCCCCTAATTTTTAATATTTCTCTTCTCCTACTGGGTTTGGGGTGCTCTTGTTGCTCTCCCTCTGGTGCCTTCGGTGCGCTGTTGGATTTTGTATTTGGCTTTTTCTAATTTCATGAAATAGGCCTGGACTGCAATGTACTTTCCTTTGAGGACTGCCTTTGCTGCATCCCATAGAATCTGGATTGTTGTATTTTCGTTTTCATTTGTTTCCATTTATTTTTTCATTTCTTCTCTAGTTGCCTGATAGGCCCATTTGTTCTTTAGCAGGGTGTTCTTTAACCTCCGTGTTTTTGGAGGTTTTTCAAGCTTCCTCCTGTGATTGATTTCAAGTTTCAAAGCATTATGATCTGAGAGTGTGCATGGTATGATCTCAATTCTTTTATATTTCTTGAGGGCTGCTTTATGTCCCAGTATGTGACCTCCCTTGGAGAATGTGTCATGCGCACTGGAGAAGAAAGTGTATTCCATGGCCTCATGATGTAGAGTTCTAAATATATCTGTCAAATTCACCTTGCCCAATGTGTCATTCAAGTCCATTGTTTCTTTAGGGATTTTCTGTCTAGTTGATCTATCCATTGCTGTCAGTAGACTATTAAAGTCCCCTGTTATTAGCACATTCTTATCCATAAGATTGTTTTTGTTTGTGATTAATTGTTTTATATATTTAGGTGCTCCATATTCGGTGCATAGACATTTATAATTTTACTTCTTCCTGATGGATAGACTCTGTAATTATTATATAATTACTTTCTTCCTTCCTTGTTACTGTCTTTAATGTCCAGTTTGTCTGATATAAGTGTAGCTACTCCAGCTTTCTTTTGACTTCCAGTGGCATGATATATATTTCTCCATCCCCTTCCTTTTAATCTGACGGTGTCCTGCTGCCTAAAATGCATTTCTTTTAGACAGCAAATAGTTGGATTTTGGTTTTGTTATCCCTTCTGGTACCCTCTGTTTTTTGATTGGAGCATTCAGCCCATTTACATTCAGTGTTATTATTGAAATATGTGGATTTAGAATCATTGTGTCGTTTGTGGGATTCATGCTTGTGGTGGTGTCTGGTATCTTGCGTTCCTTGCAACGTTTCCCTCAGAGAGTCCCCCTCAGGATTTCTTGTAGGGCTGATTTAGTTGTGACAAGTTCTTTTAATTTTTGTTTATTTGGAAAGACTTTTATCTCTCCTATTCTGAGTGACAGGCTTGCTGCATAGAAGATTCTTGGCTGCATACTTTTTTCTGTTCATCACATTGAAGATTTCCTGCCATTCGTTTCTGGCCTGCCAACTTTCAGTAGATAAGTATGTAACCACTCTGATTGTTTTCCCTTTGTATGTGAGTGCCATTTTATCCTCAGCTGCTTTTATAATTCCCTCTTTGTCCTTATCTTTTTTCCAGTTTCACTATGATATGTCGTGCAGAAGATCGATTCAAGTTAGGTCTGAGGGGAGTTCTCTGTGCCTCTTGAATTTCAGCGTCTACTTCCCTCCCCAGGCTGGGGAAGTTCTCTGTTATAATCTGTTCAAGGACTCCTTCAGCACCTTTTCCTCTCTCTTCCTCTTCTGGGATTCCTATTATATGGATATTGTTCCCTTTGATTGTATTGCTGAGCTATGGTACTCTCCTTCCGTGTTCCTGGATCAGTTATCTCTCTTTTTCTCAGTTTCTTCTTTTTCTATACTTGTGTCTTCTAAATCATTTATTCTCTTTTCTGCCTATTCAATCCGTGCATTGGAACCCTCCATTTTACTATGTTCTCCTTAATAACATTTTTTATTTCATCAGAAGTATTTTGGAGCTCCATAGTGTTCGTAGCCATAGTTTCTCTGATGTCTTCCATGCTTTTTTCAAGCCCAGCGATTAATTTTATTACTGTTGTTCTAAATTCTTCTTCAGTTTTGTTGCTTATATCTGTTTTGAGCAGTTCTCCAGCTCTCATTTCTTCCTGGAATTTCTTTGGAGGAGAGTTCTTCTGTTTCGTCATTTTGGTTAGCTTTCTATCTCTTGTTAATTTTAAAAGCTTGTTTTACACTCTGCCCCTGTGGGTTTTGTTGTATTAAAGAGGGCTCTTTGACTGTACAGGGCCTGTCCATTCAGGAAGTGTTCTTTGATGGTGTCTCTTGGTTTCTCTTGTTGAGACTTTGGTTATTTTGTTTCCCTGCTCGTAGCGGTATTTGGTACTCTCCACCATGTGTATCCAGCTTGTTTCTTGAGGTAGTCCTCAATAAAGAAAACAAACTACCACACAGGGAACACAAACACACAGACAAATCCAATAAAAATGGACACTGAAGGGGGAAAAGAAAAAGAAAAAAATGTGGGGACAAAAAAGCAAAACCATACAAAAAAGAAAAAAAAAGAGGAAGGAGTGGACAAAAAAACAAAACAATACAAAAATTTTAAAAATTATTTTTTAATAATAAAAATTAAAACTAAATATTTGAAAAAAGAAGAAAAGAAAAGAGAAAAGAGAAAAGGACAGTCTAAAGGCATAAAACCAGAATTCCGGCTACAAATAAAGAGCCCGGTGTATGTAGTGTTGATGGAAGAGCATATACATAGATAGAAATAATAAGGCAGGGAGGAAGCGAAATTGGAAATGAAATGACCAGGTAGAGAGACCAAGAGGCACTCAGAGAAACTATATAGTCTGAGTGCTCCAGAGACAGGAAAAGTTTGCTGTGGAGGTGTAGAATGTACATCTAGAGAATGGATTAAATGTGACTGTTTAAGCCAACCAGTGACCAGAGTGCCCCAACCAGCAGAGTAGAGGGTTATGAATGAGAAAAGGGAGATTATATCTGAATAGAAAGAATTATCTAGGATTAATCATGGCAGAGCATCCATGCTGGTCTTGCCCCGGGCTCAGTTTAAGAAAAAAAAACCCGAAACAGCTCTCTAGTGGGGATGGGCGTGGTTTGGTGTAGGCAGGTCTTACCACCATTGTGTCCCGCTGGCCACTACCTGAAGCCCCGCCTTGGTGGTTGTGGGAAGAAAAATGGCGTTGCCCAGTCCCTTCTCAACCAAGTGTTGCAAATCACTCCTTTGGGTTTGCTATCCCTGTGCTGAGGACGTAGTCTAGGTGGGCTGAGTTCTATGCCCCATGCCCTGCCTCATTTCCAGGTCCCAGTGTTGTGCAGATTCGCGAGTCCCCAGAGCCCACCAAGGAGCCGACACCTTGCAAGGACAAAAGGGTCTTTATTACAAGCTCGAGCCGGGGCTCATCCATCTATCAATGTAGTGGCAGCAGGGTGAAGCCCCAAACAATAGCGAGTAGGGTTTTTATGGGGTAAGGGACGGGGGTGCTACAGTGTACACGTTGTACATATTGCATCATCACATAAGCACCAATTACAATTGTACAGCACCCATGGTAACAGCTTTGACCATTCAGTATCTGTGAATGGTGGGGATCTGTGAATTACTTTTGGTGGGACCCAATCATGACTTTTGAGAATCCTTTGAAAATGACCAGTTATGAGGTGAGTTCAAAGGGCCCACATGGGGTTCAGGCAAGCGGTGAGAAATTGGCTAGTTTGTATAAAGTAGCTGTCTGCAGTTCCCAGCCCTAACTTAGACCACAGGAATGTTTTTTTGATTAGCTGATCTGAGGGCGGTCCAAGGATGGCTTCAGCCTTGAGATTCTTTTCCTGGAACTGGGGCTACGTGCAGCCCGAGTTTGCTCTTAATGGAGGCCTTAATTTCAGGCTCCTCACCAGTTCACAGGCTTTGTTTATACCGCCCAAAACATTCCCACAGGTCTCTGCTTCCCTGCTGCCGGTGGTTGAATGGGGGGTGGAGGAAGGGTCGCAGCCTCAGATCCGCTGGGGTCAAGCAGCAATACAACCTGCAATCCGAGGCCTTCAAACCCTGTGTGTTGAGAATGCAGCAGCCTCAGGCCTCCAGTGTCAGCGCTGCCGCCGGGGATGGTGCCTGGAGTGCAGCAGAGAAGTTTTTTCTGGTGCCTTCTGGGACCGGGGGCACCTAGTTCAAAGTCAGCACCCCAGTCAGAACTAAAAAACACTCTCTTTCCAAGCCGAGGTTTTTCTCTTCTCCAGGGACAGTTCTTTGATCAATCTCAGCTTCTCTTTCCTTTCCCCTCAAATCACCGTGGCTCAACGCAGCTCATCACTCACCACAGCGGCACGCAAGCCGGGTTCCCTCCCCTCCCTCCATATATCTCCATGTCCTGGCCTCGGTTTATCTTCCCCAGTTCGCACTCACGCACTCATGAGGTTTCCTTCCCAGTGTATTCTGTCTTTTTCTCTTCCCAAACCCCTGTGGCTCAGTGTCCTATGACTTCAGGCCTTCTCTGAGAGATGGGTGCAAGCGATATGCACGGAGCTCCCTACTTCTCTGCCATCTTGCTGGCCTCCAGCCGGTTTTGATCAATTCTTAACTGTCACTTCTTCCTGGAATTTCTTTTGAGGATAAATCTTCCAATTCATCATTATGGCTAGCTTTCTGTCTCTTATAAGTTTTAAAAGCTTGTAATATGCTCTGTACCTGTGAGCACTGCTATATTAAAGGAGGCTTATACACTATCCAGGGCCTGGCCCCTTAGGAGGTGCTTTGGTGAGTGTTACTTGCTCTCTGTTGTTGTGACTTTGGTTGTTTTATTTCCCTACTCATAGTGATGTTTTGGACCCTCCACCAGGTGTGCTTTGATTTGTTCCTTGAAGTAGTCCTGGAAAGGAAAATAAACAAACAGGAAACAAGAACACACAAATGCACAAACAAATAAACAAGCAAACATAAACAAAAAACCCAAAAAACAATCTAAAAGCAAAAAAACAGAAACAATAGCTACAAGTAAAGAACAGGGTGGAGATCGTGCTGATGGAAGAGCATATACAGAGAGAAATGATGGGGGCAGGGGAAAAAAATGAAAATTGACCAGGCAGAGAGACTAAAAGCCTTAATCGAGAGAGAGAGAGAGAGAGATCAGAGAATAAGGAAGGAGGTGAGGAAAAAGAAACAAAGATAGTTACCCAGAGAAACTACATGGCCTGATTATTCCAGAGAGAGAGAGAAATGGAAGTAAAGAAGGAGGTGTAGAACATGCACCAAGAGAATGGACTAAATATGTCTGTTTAGCAAAGCAATAACAAGAGTAACCAGTCTAAAGGAGGAGAAGAGATAAGAAGAAAAGGGAGAATATATCTAAATAACAAGAATTGACCTAAAATTAATCCAGGCAATGCCACAGTGCTGGGGGGATGGAAGGTAATCTGGTTCCACAGTGTCTATCTAGCTCCAGTAGATAAACAGCCACCCATCATGGTGTGGTTTGGTATAGGCTGGTCCCGCCTCCAATGTGGGCTCTGCCAACCAATCCCTGAGGCTCTGCCTTGGTGGTAGTGGGGAGAAAAATGGTGACTTCCCAGACCCGTCTTCACATACCCGGTGTCCCAAATCACTCCTTTGGATCTGTCCTCACTGTGCCACAGGTGCAGATGAGGCAGACTGTCTTGCTCCACAGTCTCCTGTGTCCCATGCTTAGTTGGGTTTTAAACTCCCACTCTGTGCGTGTTAATGATGTCGCCTCATATGTGGTCCCATGGCTGTGCTGCAGCACTTCAGGGGAGGGGACCAGTTTCTCCTGTTGCAGACTGCACCCCTGACCTACCACCAAACCTGAAGGTGACTCCCCTCCTCCCTGGGTGTGCAAACAGGGCAGCTGGCCCCAGTCCAAAGAAAGCCCTGCAGTAAGGTCTCTCTCAGTCCAGGTCCAAGGTTTTTTTCTTGTCCAGATACAGTCCTACACTTTCTCAGAAGCTCTTTCTCTTCCCTTTGTCTCTCCACTGAAAGAGATCCCTCCCACCATGCCTACGTGGCCCATTTTATCTCCCCCAGTTCGCAATCACCTACCAATGGGACAGTCCAGTTTTCCCGTTTTCTCCCTGGTAGAGTCTGTCTCTTTTCTTCCCAGACTCTTGAGGTTCAAAGTCCTTTGGCTTCAGCCCTTCTTTGTTTGAGAGATGTGGAAAGTATGGATCCCCCTACTTTTCTACTATGTTCTCTAATATCACTTAAAATCCAGAATTGTGATGCCTCCAGTGTTGTTTTTTTCTTTTTCAAGATTACTTTGGTATTTGGGGTCTTTTGTGGTTCTGCACAAATTTGGGGTTGTTTGTTCTTGCTCTGTGAAAAATGCTGGCGGTATTTTGATAGGGAATGCATGAAATGTGTAGATTGCTTTGGGTACCATAAACATTTTAAAAATATTTGTTCTTCCAATACATGAGCATGGAATGTCTTGCCATTTTTTTGTCCTCTTCAATTTCATTCATCAGTGTCTCCTAGTTTTCAGAGTACAGGTTTTTCACCTCTTTGGTTATGTGTATTCCTAGGTGTCTTGTGTGTGTGTGTCTGTGCTCAGTTGTAAATGGAATTGACTCTTTAATTTCTGTCTCTGCTGCTTCATTATTGCTGTATAAAAATGCATCAGATTTCTATATGTTTACTTCATATCCTGAGACTTAACTGAGATCATGTATCAGTTTCAGCAATTTATTGGTGGAGTCTTTCAGGTTTTCTGTACAGAGTATCATGTTATCTGCAAATAGTGAAAGCTTAACTTCTTCCTTGCTAATTTGTATGCCTTTAATTTCTTTTTGTTGTATGAATGCTGTGGCTAGTACTTCAGGTAGTATGTTAAATAACAGTGGTGAGAGTGGACGTCCCTATCTTGTTCCTGAATTAGAGGCATACCTCTCAGTTTTCCCCCTTTGAGTATGATATGAGCTATGAGTTTTTCATGGATGGCCTTTATTATCCTGAGGAATGCTCCCTGTAGGCCTACTTTTTAAGGGTTTTTATCATGAATGGATATTGTACTTTGTCAAATGCTTTTCAGCATCTATTGAAATGATCATATAATTCATATCCTATATTAGTGTGGTATAAAATATTGATTGATTATAAATATTGTACACCCTTGTATCCTGTGAATAAATGCCACCTGATTGTAGTGAGTAATTTTTAAATGTATTGTTCCATTTAGTTTGGTAGTATTTTGTTAACAAATTTTGCATGTATGTTCATCAGAGATATTATAGTTCTCTTGTAGCATTTTTATGATTTTTGGTATCAGAATAATGCTGGCCTCATTGGATACATGTGGAACATTTCCTTACTCTTTATTTTTTTGAAGCGGTTTGAGGAGAATAGGTATTAACTCTTCTTTAAATGTTTGGTAGAATTCACCTGTGAAGTGCTCTGTTCTTGGACTTCTGTTTATCAGGAGGTTTTTACTTACTGATTCAGTTTATTTCCTGGTTATCAGTATGTTCCAGTTTTCTATTTCTTTTGTTTAAGTTTGGGTAGTTTATATGTTCCTAGGAATATATCCATTTCTTCCAGGTTGTCCAATTTGTTCACATAATGTTTATATTTCTGGGTTATTGGATGTACTTTCCCATCCTTCATGTGATTTTATTTATTTGAGTACTTTACCCTTTTTTTTTTGATAAGTCTAGATAGAGGTTTATCACTTTTATGAATTTTCTCAGTGAACCAGATTTTGCTTTCATTGATCTGTTCTATTGTTTTTTAGATCCTATGTCATTTATTTCTGCTCTAATTTTTATTATTTCCTTCTTTCTGTTGGTTTTAGGCTTTGTTGTTCTTTTTCTAGCTTCTTTAGGTGAAAGGTTAGGTTGTTTATTTAAGATTATTCTTGCTTCTTGAATTCAGCCTGTTTTGCTATATACATCCCTCTTAGGACCACTTTTGTTTCATCCTAAATGTTTTTATTTGCATTTGTTTCCATGAACTTTTTTTTTTATTTCTTCTTTGATTTCCTGGTTGACTGATTCATTATTTAGTAGGATGTTGTTTAACCTCTATGTTTTAATGCTTTGTTCACACTTTTTCTTGGGATTGACGTCTAGTTTCATAGTGTTGTGGTCAGAAAAAGGTAGATGATATGACTTCAATCTTTTTGTATTTATTGAGACCTAATATGTGACCCAATGTTTTATATAATGTAAGGAATTTCCCATGTGCCCTTGAAAAGAATGTATATTCAACTGTTTTAGAATAGAATGTTCTGAATATATCTGTTAAGTCTATCTGGTCCAGTGGTCATTAAAAACCATTGTTTTCTTGCTGAATTTCTGCTTAGTTGAGCTACTAATGTAACTGGGATTTTAAGCCCCCCCACTAGTTTTGTATTGTTATCAATTAGTTCCTTTATGTTTGTTATTGTTTCCTGTATTTGAGTGCTTCCTTATGGGTGCATAATTATTTGTAATTGTTAGATCTTCTTTTTGTATTTTCCCCTTGATTATGGTATAGTGCCCTTATTTGTTTTTTCCAGTCTGTTTTAAAGTCTAGTTTGTCTAATATAAATATTGCTACTCTGGCTTTCTTTTGACATCCCCTTGCATGGTAAATGTCTCTCCATCCCCTCACTTTCAATCTGCAGGTGTCTTTACGTCTATAATGAGTCTCTAATAAGCAACATATAGATGGGTCTTCTTTTTTTATCCATTCTAACACCCTATGTATTTTTATTCAGCATTCAGTCCATTTACAAAGTAATTATTGATAGGTATGTATTTGTTGCCACTTTATTACTTGTTTTGTCATTGTTTCCGGTGATTTCTCTGATCTTTTCTTGTCTTTGTCACTTTTGGTTTCGCCTTTGCCCTCAAAGAGTCCCCTTTCATATTTCGTGTATGGCTAGTTTAGTGGTCACAAATTCCTTTAGTTTTTGTTTCTCCAGGAGACTCTATCTCTGCTTCTATCTTAATGATAGCCATGCTGTATAGAGTATTCTTGGTTGCAGATATTTTGAACATATCATGCAGAAGCTTTTAATTTTGATGAGGTCCCAATCATTTATTTTTGCTCTTGATTCTCTTGCTTTTGGGGATGTGTCAAGTAAGAAATTGCTGTGGTGGAGGTCAAGGAGGTTGTTTCCTACTTTCTCCTCCAGGGTTTTGATGGTTTCCTGTCTCACGTTCAGGTCCTTTATCCATTTTGAGTTTATTTTTGTGTGTGGTGTTAGAAAATGATCTACTTTCATTCTTCTGCATGTTGCTGTCCAGTTCTCCCAACACCATCTGTAAAGAGGCTGTCTTTTTTCCATTGGATATTCTTTCCTGCTTTGTCAAAGATTAGTTGGTTGTATACCTTTGGGTCCGGCTCTGAGTTTTCAATTCTATTCCATTGGTCTATGTGTCTGTTTTTGTGCCAATACCATACTGTCTTGATGATGACAGCTTTGCAGTAGAGGCTAAAGTCTAGGATAGTGATACTGCCCGTTTTGTTTTTGTTTTTCAGTATTACTTTGGCAATTCGGGGTCTTTTGTGGTTCCATACAAATTTTAGAAGAGTTTGTTCTAGTTTTGAGAAGTATGCTGGTGGAATTTTGATTGGGATTGCATTGAATGTGTAGATTGCTTTGGGTAGTAATGGCATTTTAACTATATTTATTCTTCCTATCCATGAGCATGGAATGTTTTTCCATTTCTTTATGTCTTCTTCCATTTCCTTCATAAGTTTTCTATAATTTTCATCATACAGATCTCTTGTATCCTTGGTTAGGTTTATTCCGAGGTATTTTTTGGTTTTTTTGTGCAATTGTGAATGGGATCCGTTTCTTGATTTCTCTTTCTGTTGCCTCGTTATTGGTGTATAAAAATGCGACCGATTTCTCTACGTTGATTTTGTACCCTGCAACGTGGCTGAATTCTTGGATCAGTTCTAGTAGGCTTCTGGTGGAGTCTGTCGCGTTTTCTATGTAGAGTATCATGTCGTCTGGGAAGAGTGAAAGTTTGACTTCCTCTTTGCCAGTTCTGATGCCTTTGATTTCCTTATGTTGTCTGAAGGCTGATGCTAGGACTTCCAGCACTATGTTAAACACCAGTGGTGAGAATGGACATCCCTGTCTTGTTCCTGATCTCAGAGGGAAAGCTCTCAGTTTTTTCCCGTTGAGGATGATGTTAGCTGAAGGCTTCTCATAGATGGCTTTGATGATGTTTAAGTATTTTCCTTCTATCCCGAACTTCTCTAGAGTCTTTATTAAGAAGGGAAGCTGTATTTTGTCAGATGCTTTTTCTGCATCTATTGTCAGGATCATATGGTTTTTATCTTTACTTTTGTTGATGTGATGTATCACATTGATTTGCGAATATTGAACCAGCCCTGTAACCCAGAAATGAATCCTACTAGATCTTGGTGGATTATTCTTTTTATGTGCTGTTGGATTCGATTTGCAAGTATCTTGTTGAGGATTTTTGCATCCGTATTCATCAAGGATATTGGCCTGTAGTTCTCTTTTTTCCTGGATCTCTGTCTGGCTTGGGAATCAGAGTGATACTGGCTTCATAAAATGAATCCGGGAGTTTTCCTTCGATTTCTGTTTTTTGGAATAGCTTGAGAAGAATTGGGATTAACTCTGTTTTAAATGTCTGGTAGAATTCCCCAGGGAGGCCATCAAGTCCAGGGCTCTTATTTGTTGGGAGATTTTTGATAACTGATTCGATTTCTTCACTCGATATGGGTCTGTTTAGATTTTCTATTTCTTCCCGTGTGAATTTTGGTAGCAAGTGTGTGTTTAGGAACTTGTCCATTTCTTCTAAGTTGTCCAGTTTGTCGGCATATAATTTTTCATAGTGTTCCCTGATAATTGCTTGTATTTCTGAGGGGTTGGTTGTAATAAGTCCATTGTCATTCATAATTTTGTCTATTTGGGTGCTCTCTCTTTTCTTTTTGAGGAGCCTGGCTAGAGGTTTGTCAATTTTGTTTATTTTTTCAAAAACCCAACTCTTGGTTTCATGGATCTGTTCACTTGTTTCTTTGGTGTCTATATTGTATATTTCTGCTCTGATTTTTACTATTTCTCTTCTACTGGGTTTAAGGCGTTCTTGTTGCTCTGCCTCTAGTTCCTTTAGGTGAGCTGCTAGATTTGGACTTGTGCTTTTTCCAATCTCTGGAAATAGTCCTGGAGTGCAATGTATTTTCCTCTTAGGACTGCCTTTGCCGCATCCCATAGATTTTGGATTGTTGTGTTTTCATTTTCATTTATTTCCATATATTTTTCTTAATGTTTTATTTATTTCTAGGAGAGAGAGAGAGAGATAGCGTGAGCAGGGAGGGTCAGAGAGAGAGGGAGTCACAGACTGAAACAGGCTACAGGCTCTGAGCTGGCAGTCAGCACAGAGCCGGACGCGCGGCTCGAACCCACGAACCGCGAGATCATGACCTAAGCGAAAGTCGGACGCTTAACCGACTAAGCCACCCAGGGAGGCGCCCCTGTTTCCACATATTTTTTAATTTTGTCTCTAATTGACTGATTGTCCCATTTATTCTTTAGTAGGGTGTTCCTCAACCTCCGTGTCTTTGGAGGTTTTCCAGGCTTCTTCCTGTGATTGATTTCAAGTTTCAAAGCATTATGATCTGAGAGTGTGCATGGCATGATCTCAATTCTTTTATATTTGTTGAGGGCTGCTTTATGTCCCAGTATGGGATCTATCTTGGAGAATGTGCCATGTGCACTACAGAAGAAAGTGAATTCCGTGGCCTCGGGATGTAAAGTTGTAAATATATCTGTCAGATCCATCTGGACCAATGTGTCTTTCAAGTCTATTATTTCTTTTGTGATTTTCTGTCTGGTTGACTTATCCATTGCTGTAAGCGGACTATTAAAGTCCCCTGCTATTAGCACATTCTTATCTAAAAGTTTGTTTCTGTGTGTGATTGATTGTTTTAAATATTTAGGTGCTCCCATATTCAGTGCGTAAACATTTATGATTGTTAGTTCTTCCTGATGAATGGATCCTGTAATTATTATGTAGTGCCCTTCTTCATCTTTTGTTATTGTCTTTAATTTAAAGTCCAGTTTGTCTGAAAGAAGTATAGGTACCCCGGCTTTCTTTTGATTTCCCGTAGCATGATAGATATTTCTCCATCCCCTTACTTTTAATCTGAAGGTATCTTCCAGTCTGAAATGAGTTTCTTGTAGACAACATAGAGATGGGTTTTGTTTTTTTATCCCTTTTGCTACCCTATATCTTTTGACTGGAGCATTTAGCCTATTTACATTCAGTGTTATTATTGAAATATGTGGGTTTAGAGTCTTTATGTCCTTTGTAGGGTTCATGTTTATGGTGGTGTCTCTGGTATCTTTGTTCCTTGCAATATTTCCTTCAGAGCATCCCCCTCTGGATTTCTTGTAGGGTTGGCTTCGTGGTGACAAATTCTTTCAATTTCTGTTTATTTGGAAAGACTTTTATCTCTCCTTCTATTCTGAATGACAGGCTTGTTGGATAGAGGATTCTTGGCTGCATATTTTTACTGTTCATCACATTGAAGATCTCTTGCCATTCCTTTCTGGCCTGCCATGTTTCAGTAGATAGGTCTGTCACCACTCTGATGGGTTTCCCTTTGTATGTGAGGGCCCTTTTCTCCCTAGCTGCTTTCAAAATTCTCTCTTTGTCCTTGTATTTTGTCACATGGCAATTTTTAAAACATACAACTTCCAGAAAGTATCATTAAAAATTTTGCACTATATCTTGTTTCTCTCACTGCGTGGGAAAAATTTAAGAATAAAAAATTTATGAAAATACTTGGTAATAAGAAAACAAACTTGTTGTTTAGTTCTATGTCTCTCTGATCTCCCAGAAACAGACAAAAATAATGTAAACACTGATTTTTTTTCTCTTAAATTTCAGTTACCTACCTCATATTTTACCATGCCATCTTTGTGTTCTTTACCTGGACCTACTGGAAATCTATATTTACAATCCCACAACAGCCAAACCAGAAGGCAAGAGTACTGGTTACTCCCTAAAGACTAAAGACAGAGGAAAGTAGAAATGCCAAAAGCAAAACAAAACAAACAAATAAACAAAATAAGAAGGGATTTTTAAAAAATCAAAGAATCTTCCATTACAAAAGAGAGATTCAGGGTAAACTTTAAAAAGACTCTTAGTGATAGAAGTAAATTAAAAGGAGAACAGTCTGTTAAAGGCTAGTGTATTACAAAATCACTGGCCATAGATACCTTGAAGACTATGGAACCATTATATGAACTGGTTATTTAATTAAAGAAACAAGAACCAACTTGGATACTGATGATTCATCTAGTTCAATTCTCTAAAACTGTATTATTTTACAACCCAGCGATACTCTGGAAGACAACTCCTAGAAAAAGTTACAATAGTTAAATTATTATTTTCAAACTGTACTCCCTTGAATCAAAGTGTTTCGTGCAATGGTTGAGAGGGTTTATCAAAGAGTTTATAATTGTATCATTTATACTGTAACTACTGTAAAACAAATTAGGTTGTAAAGGAAAAAAACGAATGACGAAATGGATTTAAACAGCTTCCAAACATTAGGAAAAATACTGATTTAAATTTCTCCACTTATGGAACCAAAATGATACACAAGAAAATTAAATTAAATACAAAAGAAAACAGCAATACAAGAATTGAGAAGCATAAGAGATATAAGATATATAGAAAATAAATAGCAAATGGCAGCAGCCCTTCCTTATGAGTAATTATTTGAAATATAAATGGATTACACCATCCAACTAAAAGGCAGACTGACAAATAGATAAACATTATCCTCTATTTTTAAATTTTTATTATTTTTTTAAATTTTAATTCCAGTTTAGTTGACATACAGTGTAGTATTAGTTTCAGATGTACAATTTAGTGAGTCAGCACTTACATACAACACATGATGCTCATAACAAGTTCACTCCTTAATCCCCATCACCTATTTAACCAATCCCCTCACCTACCTCCTGTCTGGTAACCATGAGTTTGTTCTCTTTTAAGAACCCGTTTCTTGTTTGTCTGTCTCATGTCTTCCTTTGTTCATTTGCTTTGTTTCTAAAATTTCACATGAGTGAAAAGATATGGTATTTGTCTTTCGACTGAATTATTTTACTTAACATTATATTCTCTAGCTCCATCCAAGTTGTTGCAAATGGCAAGACTTCATTCTTTTTATGGATGAGTAATATTCCAGTATGTGTGTATATATATATGTATATACTGGAATATATATAATAATTATTATTAATAATATATATATCACATCTTCTTTATCCATTCAACTGTCAATGGACACTGGGGCTGCTGCCATAATTTGGCAATTATAGAAAAAAACGCAATAAACATAGAGGTGTATATAATCTTTTGAATTTGAGTTTTTGTATTCTTTGTATTCTTTGGGTATATACCCAGTAACATGATTACTGGATCTAGGGAAGGTCTATTTCTATTTTTTTAAATGTTTAATATTTATTTATTTTGAGAGAGAGAGCGAGCAAGAACATGCACGAATGGGGGAGGGGCAGAGAGAAAAGGAGAGAGAATCCCAAGCAGGCTCCACACTCTGCACAGAGCCCGACACAGGGATCGATCTCACAACCGTGAGTTTATGACCTGAACCAAAATCAAGATCAGACGTTCAACCAACTGAGCCACTCAGGCAACCCTGATATTGTCATTTTAAACTTTAACTATTTAAATAATTCTTTTTAATTTTGATAATTAAAACTAACACTTGGGGAAACACTTTAATTCGGGAGCTGTCCTTGGGAATATAACTTTTGTGTGGCATACTGTACCTGCTTGAAAGACTGCTAATATGTGATGAAAACTTTGTGGTTATTCAATAAGTAATTTTTGGTTGGGAATAAGATGTAATGCCTAGATGCCCTATTTCTGGCACTAACTGGGCCTTTTTGAGGATTAGAACGCAATGAGCTAGGAAACACATTTTGGGTGGACAACTGATGATACATTGAGGTGTATTTGGTATTAGAGAAATTAATATCATCTCTATCAAATAAGCGCCCAAAACTCACGTTTTCTTTTTCGCAGTTAAAAATGTCAAAAATGTGGTCCTAAATGTTAGACATTTGCAGTTCTTATCTGAATCTTATAATTATCCCACCCAGTTTAGGCCTACAAAATTCCCAACCACTCAGCCTTTCTAGTTGCCTGTAAGCTTTCCAAATAGTGTAAAGGAGACAATTCTTTTTATTGAGTTAAAATTCACATAATATAAAATTCCATTGTTTTAAATGTTTATATATTTCGAAAGAGCATGTTTGTGTGTGAGCTGGGGGAGGTACAGTGAGAGAATCCCAAGCCGGCTCTGCACTGACATCATGGGCTGATGTGGGGCTCTATCCCATAACATTGATATCATGACCTGGGCTGAAATCAAGTCAGACACTTAACCAAGCCACCCCAGCATTCCTAAGATTCCATTTTTAATATTTTTTAATGTTTTAATTGTTTCTGAGAGAGAGAGAGACAGCATGAGCAGAGGAGGGTCAAAGAGAGAGGGAGACATGGAATCCGAAGCAGGCTCCAGGCACTGAGCTAGCTGTCAGCACAGACCCCGACGCGGGGTTAGATCCCATGAACCATGAGATCATGACCTGAGCCGAAGTTGGACACTCAACCGACTGAGCCACCCAGGCGCCCCATAAAATTCCATTTTTAAAGTATACATTTCATAATGTATAATTAAATGGCATTTAGTACATTCACAGCGTTGTGCAGCCATCACCACTATCTAGTTCCAGAATAGTTTCATCACCTCAAAAGGAAACCCCATATGCATTAAGAAATAATTCCCTCTTTCCCTCATCCCCAGATCCTGACAACCATTAATCTACTTTCTATCTCATTATATTTCCTTCCATTCTGGATATTGCATATAAATGGTATCAAACAATATGTAATCTTTGGTGTCTGGTGTCTTTCTGTTAGCATAATATTTTCAAGGTTCATCCATGCCGTGGCATGTATTAGGATACACTCTTGTTATGGTTGAATATTCCATTTATGACTATACCACTTTTGGTTTATCCATTCATCTTTTGATGGATATTTTGGGCCTTTCCATATTTTGGCTTTAGTGAATAGTGCTCTATGAACAATTGTGTATAACTGTTTAAACATGTGTTTTCAATTCGAGTTCATACCTAGGAATAGTATTGCTAGGTCACATGATAATTTTATGTTTAATTTTATGTTTTTCAGTATGAGAAACTGAAAAACTGTTTTCCACACCAGCTGTACCATTTTACATTCCCAGTATCAATGTATGAGGATTCAGTTTCCCACATCCACATTAGCACTTCTGTTCTTTCTTTCTTTCTTTCTTTCTTTCTTTCTTTCTTTCTTTCTTTCTTTCTTTCTTTCTCCCCCCCGCTCTCTCTTTCTCTCTCTCTCTCTGCCCTCTCCCTCCCTTTCTTTCTTAACATATATATATATGTATGTCTTGGACTTCTTAGTGGGTGTTAAGTGGTATCTCACTGTAGTCTTGATTTACATTTCTCTATGGCTAACGATGTCAATCATCTTTCCATGTGCTTATTATCTATTCATATATATTCTCATTCATTAGTCGGATTGTTTGTCTTTTTGTTCTTGAGCTGTAAGAATCTTTATATATTCTGGATACTTGACATTTATCAGTTAAGTATTTTGTGAATATTTTCTCACATTCCATGGGTTGTCTTTTCACTCTGTTGGTAATGTTTTGATGCCCAGAAGTTTTAAATTTTAATGTAGTCCAATTTATCTACTTTTACTTTTGTTTTCTCTGCTTTTGATGTCATATACAAAAAATGATTGCCAGATCCAATGTCATGAAATTTATTCCCTATGTTTTCTTCTAAGGCTTTTGTAGTTTTAGTTTTTTTACATGTAGGTACGTAATCTATTTGAGCTAATTTTTGTATATCGTATAAGGTAAGATCCAACTTCTTTATTTTGCATGTATATGCCCAGTTTTCCCAGTACCATTTGTTGAAAAGGCCATCTTTTCCTCATTGAATGGTCTTGACACTCTTTTCAAGTCATCTTACCACATATGGGAGAGTTTATTCATGGGCTTTTACTTCTATTCCATTAGTCTTTGTGTCTGTACTACACTGTTTTGAATCCTGTAGCTTTGTAGTTAGTTTAGAATTGAATAAATGAGACCAGCAACTTTGTTCTTTTTCAAGATTATTTTGGCTATTTGGGGTTCCTTGATATTTCATATGAATTTTAAGATGGAATTTTCTATTTATGCAAAAAAGTATCATTGGGATTTTGATAGAGATTGCATCAAATCTGTAGACTACTTTGGGTGGTAACGATATTCTTAACAATATTAACTTTTCTAATCCATGAACATGAGATGTCTTTCCATTTATTTGTATCTAATTGATTTTAGCAATAATTTTTAGTTTTCAGTGTATAAGATTTTCACCTCCTCAATGAAGTTAACCCCTAAATATTTTATTCTTTTTCATGATATTGTAAATGTAATTGTTTTCCTAATTTTTCTGACTATTCATTGCTAACACATGGAAATCAACAGATTGTTGTGTGCTGATTTTGTATCCTGCAATTTTGCCAGATTTAATATATTTTTCTAACAGCTTTTCTGGGAGAATCTTTAGGGTTGCTACATATAAGATCATACTATCTATGAACAGAAGTAATTTTACTCTTTTCTATCCAATTTGGACGCCTTTTATTATTTTTTTCTTGCCTGCTTACACTTGTTAGAGAAAGCGTATCTCTCAGGGCACCTGGGTGGCTGAGTCAATTGAACATCCAACATCAGCTCAGGTCATTGTCTCACAGCTCATGAGTTCAAGCCCTGCATTGGGATCTATGCTGACAACTCAGACCCTGGAGCGTGCATCAGATTCTGTGTCTCCCTCTCTCTCTCTGTCCCACCCCCACTCGCATTCTGTCTCTCTCTCAAAAATAAATAAATATTAAAAACAAGAAAGTGTTCCTCTCTTCTCTCTCTACTTTTTAAGATTCTGAAGACTCATGTTAATTCTTCTTCTGATTGAATTTATCTGTGAAACCATCTGGTCTTAGGTTTTCATTGTCGATTGGTTTTTTATTATTAAATCTTGTTACTTATTTTAGGTATATTCATGGATTGTGTTTATTCTTGATTCAGTTTTGGTACTTTGTATTTCTAGTAATTTTCCTGTTTTACCTAGGTTTCGAATTTCTTGGTACATAATTCCTCATATTGTTTTCTTGTAATTTCTGTTTCTGTAAGGTCTGTAGTAATGTCCCACGTTCATTTCTGATATTAGTAATTTGTGTTCTTTCTTTCTCTTTCTCTCTCTCTCTCCCATTTAGCTAAAAGTTCCTTAATTTTGTCGATCTTTTCAAAGTCCCGATTTTGGTGGTATTGTTTTATTGTTTCTGTTTTCTATTCCTCATTAAAAAAATTCTTTTAATGTTTCATTTATCTTTGAGAGAGAGATAGAGACAGCATAAGCAGAGGAGGGTCAGAGAGACAGGGAGACACATAATCCAAAGACAGGCTCCAGGCTCTGAGCTAACTGTCAGCACAGAGCCCAACGTGGGGCTCAAACCCATGAACTGTGAAATCATGACATGAGCTGAAGTCGGATGCTCAACCGACTGAGCTACCCAGGCGCCCCTCCTCGTTTGTTTTTATCCCTACTCCAATGCTATTTACAGCTGCAAACCTTGGAATTACTCTTCATTTCCTTTCTTTCTTTTGTTTTATTAAATGTTTTATTTCTATTTGAGAGTGACAGAGACAGAGTGCAAGCGGGGGAGGGGCAGATACAGAGGGAGATGCAGAATCCGGAGCAAGCTCCAGGCTCAGTTGTCTGCACAGACTCTAACGTGGCGCTGGAACTCATGAACTGCAAGATCATGACCTAAGCTGAAGTTGGATGTTTAATGGACTGATCTGCCCAGATATCCCGCTCTTCATTTTCTGATTCATTAACATGCAAAGAATATTGAATTGATATTATTCCTTTTATAATATAGGTATTTGTAGGTATAAATTTCCCTCGTTCTTTGTATAATATAGTTATCTATAGTTATAAATTTTCCTCTGAACACTGCTTTATTGCATCCTATAATTTTTGGTATGTCGCTTTTTCATTTTCATTTATCTCAAAGTGTTTTTAGAATTTCTCTTGCGATTTTTTATTTAATTCATTAGTTGTTTAAGAGTATGTTGTTCAATTACACACATTTGTGAATTTATAGTTTTCCTTCAGTTATTGATTTCTACTTTCATTCCACTGAGGTCAAAGATTGTATGATTACAATCTTTTAAATTTATTGAGACTTGTGTTTTGCATCCTAACATATGGTCTATACTGAATAATGTCCTGTGTGCTTATGGGAAAAATGTGTATCCTACCATCTTTAGGTGGAGAGTTCTATATATATGTGTTGCCCCTAGTTGGTTTACAGTGTTATGAAATCCTCCGTTCTTTATTGTTCTTCTGTCTAGATGTTTTATCTATTATTGAAAATGGATTATTGAAATCTCCAGTTATTATTGTAGAACTGTGTATTTTTCCTTCAGTTCTATCACTTTTACTTCCTATATTTGGGGGCTCTTTCTATGTTTATAACTGCTGCATATTCTCAAAGAATTGACTATCTTATCAGTACATAATGTCCAACACTGTCTCTTTTTTAGTTGATTAAATATTTTATTTTATTTTATTTATTTTTTCAAGCTTTATTTAGGTATGATTGGCAGATAAAAATTGTATATATTTAAAATGTGCAATGTGATGCTTTGATATACATATAAATTGTGAAATGATTATCACATGAAGCTAACTAACATATCTGTCACCTCACATAGTTACCATTTTTGTTGTGGTGCAACACTTGAAATCATTCTCCTAGTGTTTTAATTATACATTATTAATACATTACTATTAATTATAGTCACCATGCTGTTCATTAGATCTCCATAACTTATTCATTTTATAGCTAAAATTTTGTATACTTTTACCAACATTTTCCCTAACTCACACTTCTCAGTTCCTGTAACAACCATTCTGCTCTATTACTATGAATTTGACCTTAAAAAATATATTCCACACACAGGTGAGATCATACAGTACTTGTCTTTCTGTGTCTGGTTTATTTCACTTAGCATAATATCCTTAGTTACAGCCATGTTGTCGCAAACGGTAGGATTTCATTATTTTTAAAGACTGAATAATATTCAATTATACATATATTCCATATTTTATCTGTCCACTCATCTGTTGATGAACACATACGTTGTTTCTATATGGTGGTAACAATTTAGATTCACACCAACAGTGAACAAGGATTCCCTTTCCTCTACATCCTCACCAACACTTGTTTATGATTTGACAATTATTTTATAATAGCCATCCTGACAGTTGTGAGGTAATGTCTCATTGTGGTTTTGATTTACATTTTTCTGGTTAAAGAGGTTGAGCACCTATTGATATCCCTGTGAGCCATTTGTATGTTCTTTTGAAAACATCTGTATAGCACTGGGCTGCACCATGGAGCAGACTACTTTGGTTCTGTTTTCACTGGTCTTGGTAGTGGAGTCCCCTTTTGGGCTCCATTTGGGTCTGAATTCTGGTTTCTGGTTGCCCGGGCTGCCTGAATTCCAGGATATTCTGTATTGTCAAACTGAAGCTTTCACTCAAATGTAACAGAACAAACGTGAGTTTGCTCCTTGGGCTACCTCAAGAAAGAAGCCAAACTACACATGGTGGAGAATCCCATATGAGTAGAGAAACTAAATAACCAAACACTAAACAAGAGAAACCAATAGACACCAACCAAAGAACACTTCCTGAACACACAGGCCCAGAACAGTTAAAAGAGCCCTCTTTAATACCACAGAACTCGCAGGTGCACACGGTACAACAAGCTTTTACAATTAACAAGAGATAAAAAGCTAACCAAAATGATGAAACGGAAGACCTCTCCTCCAAATAAATTTCAGGAAGAAATGAAAACTGCTCAAAACAGATATAAGCACCATAACTGAACAATAATTTAGAACAATAGTCATAAAATTAATCGCTAGGCTAGAAAAAAGCATGGAAGACGTCAGAGAAACTATGCCTAGAAACACTATGGAGCTTAAAAATACTTATGATGAATTACAAAATGCCATAAATTAGATACATAATAAACTGGAGACGTCCAATACACGGATTGAAGAGGCACAAAGGAGAATAAGTGATTTAGAAGGCACAATTATAGAAGAAGAAGAAACTAAGAAAAAGAGAGATAAACTGATCCAGAACCATGAAAGAAGAGTTGGAGAGCTCAGCGATACAATCAAACGGAACAATATCCGTATCATAGGAATTCCAAAAGAGGAAGAGAGAGGGAAAGGTGCTGAAGGAGTCCTTCAACAAATTATACCAGAGAACTTACCCAACCTGGGGAGAGAAGTAGAGGTTGAAATTCAAGAGGGACTGAGAACTCACCTCAGACGTAACTTGAATCGATCTTCTGCACGACATATCATAGTGAAACTGGTAAAAGATAAGGACAAAGAGAGAATTCTGAAAGCAGATAGGGAGTAAAGGGCGCTAACGTACAAAGGGAACCTATCAGAGTGGTGAAAGACCTATCTACTGAAACTCGACAGGCCAGGGGGGCCGGGGTGGCTCAGTCGGTTAAGCGTCCACCTTCGGCTCAGGTTATGATCTCACAATATGTGGATTCGAGCCCCGTGTCAGGCTCTCTTACGACAGCCAACTCGGAACCTGGAACCTGTTTCAGATTCTGTGACTTCCTCTCTCTCTGACCCTCCCATGCTCACGCTTTCTCTCTTTCTCTCTGAAATAAATAAAACATTAAGAAAATTTTTTTCAAAAAAAAAGAGAGAAAGAAAGAAACGTGGCAGATCAGAAAGGAATGGCAGATCTTCAATGTGATGAACAGAAAAAATATACAAGAATCCTCTATCCAGCCAGTCTGTCATTCAGAATAGAAGAAGAGATAAAAGTCTTTCCTAATAAACAAAAGTTGAAAGAATGTGTCACCACTAAACCAGCCCTACAAGAAATCATGAGGGGAACACTCTGAGGCAAATGTTGCAAGGAATGCAAGATACTACAGACACCACCACAAGCATGAATCCCACAAACGACACAATGACTCTAAACCCATATATTTCAATGATAACACTGAATGTAAATGGGCTGAATGACCCAATCAAAAGACATAGGGTGGCAGAATGGATAAGAAAACAAAATCCATCTATTTGCTGTCTACAAGAAACACATTTTAGACTGGAGGACACCCTCAGATTGAAAGTAAGGGGATGGAGAAATATCGCTCATGCTACTGGAAGTCAAAAGAAAGCTGGAGTAGCTATACTTATATCAGACAAACCGGACTTTAAATTAAAGACAATAACAAAGAATGAAGATGGGCATTATATAATAATTACACGCTCTATCCATGAGGAAAAACTAACAATTATAACTGTCTACACACCAAATGTGGGAGCACCTAAATACGTAAAACAATCACAAACAAAAACAATCTTATAGATAAGAATGTGCTAATAGCAGGGGACTTTAATACTCCACTTACAACAATGGATATATCAACTGGACAGAAAATCACTAAAGAAACAATGGGCTTGAATGATACATTGGACCAGATGGATCTGAAAGATATATTTAGAACTCTACATTGTGAGGCCATGGAATTCACTTTCTTAAGTGCGCATGGCATATTCTCTAAGACTGATCATATACTGGGACATAAAGCAGCCCTCAATAAATATGAAAGAACTGAGATCATACTATGCACACTTTCGGATCACAATGCTCTGAAACTCGAAATCAATCACAGGAAAAAGTCTGGAAAACCACCAAAAACACGGAAGGTAAAGAACACCCTATTAAGAACAAATGGGCCAATCAGGCAATTAGAGAAGAAATTTTAAAATGTATGGAAACAAATGTAAATGAAAATACAACAATCCAAACTCTATGGGATGCAGCAAAGGCAGTCCTAAGAGGAAAGTACCTTGCACTCCAGGCATATTTCAAGAAATTAGAAAAAGCGAAAATTCAAAATCTAGCAGCACACGTAAAGGAGCTAGAGGGAGAAAAAGAGAAGCACCTCAAACACAGTAGGAGAAGAGAAATAGTAAAAATCAGAGCAGAAACAAACAACATAAAATCCAAAGAAAGAGTTAAACAGATCAATGAAACAAAGAGTTTGTTTTTTAACAAAATAAACAAAATTGACAAACCTCTATCCAGGCTTCTCAAAAAGAAAAGAGAGAGCTCCCAAATAGACAAAATCATGAATGCAAATGGACTGATTACGATCAACCCCTGAGAAGTACAAGCAATTATCATGGAATACTATGAAAAATTAAATGACAACAAATTGGGCACCTTACAAGAAATGGACAAATTCCTAAACACACACTCACTACCAAAATTCACACGGGAAGAAATAGAAAATCTGAACAGATCCACAACTAGTGAAGAAATCGAATCAGTGATCAAAAATATCCCAACAAAAAAGAGCCCGGGACCATATAGCTTCCCTGGGAAATTCAACCAGACATTTAAAACAGAATTAATACCCATCTTCTCAAGCTATTCCAAAAAATAGAAATCAAAGGAAAACACCGGGACTCATTTTATGAAGGCAGCATCACTCTGATTCCCAAGCCAGACAGAGATCCAGCAAAAAAAGAGAACTACAGGCCAATATCCTTGATGAATACAAATGCAAAAAACCTCAAAAACATACTTGCAAACCGAATCCAACAACACATAAAAAGAATTATCCACCAAGATCAAGTGGATTTCACTCCTGGGTTACAGAGCTGGATGAATATTCGCAGATCAATCAATGTAATACATCACATCAACAACAGAAAAGATAAAAATCATATGATCCTGTCGATAGATGCTGAAAAAGCATTTGACAAGATATAGCATCCTTTCTTAATAAAGACCCTCGAGAAAGTCGGGATACAAGGAACTTAATTAAACATCATGAAAGCCATCTATAAGAAGCCCTTAGCTAACATCGTCCTCAATGGGGAAAAACAGAGCTTTCCCCCTGAGATGAGGAACACGACTGGGATGTCCACTCTCACCACTGTTGTTTCACATAGTGCTGGAAGTCCTAGCATCAGCGATCAGAAAACAAAAGGATATCAAAGGCATCAGAATTGGCAAAGACGTCAAACTCTCACTTTTCGCAGATGACATGATACTCTACATAGAAAACCCGACAGACTCCACCAGAAGCCTACTAGTACTGAGCCATGAATTCAACAAAGTTGCAGGGTACGAAATCAATGTACAGAAATAGGTTGCATTTTTATACATCAAAAATGAAGCAACAGAAAGAGAAATCAAGAAATGGATCACATTCACAGTTGCACAAAAAACAATAAAATACCTAGGAATAAACCTAACCAAGGATATAAGAGATCTATATGATAAAAACTATGGAAAACTTGTGAAGGAAATTAAAGAAAACACAAAGAAATGCAAAAACATTCCATGCTCGACTGGAAAAATAAATATAGGTAAAATGTCAAAACGAAGCAAAGCAATCTACATATTCAATGCAATCCCAATCAAAATTACACCAGCATTCTTCTCAAAACTAGAACTATCCTAAAATTTGTGTGGAACCACAAAAGACCCTGAATAGCGAAAGTAATATTGAGGAAGAAGACCAAAACGGGAGGTATCACCATCCCAGACTTTAGCCTCTACTACAAAGCTATCATCATCAAGACAGTATGGTATTGGCATGAAAACAGACACACATACCAATGGAATAGAATTGAGAACTCATATTTGGACTCAAAAGTGTATAAACAACTAATCTTCGACACAGCAGAAAAGAGTATCCAATGGAAAAAGACAGCCTCTTTAACAGATGGTGCTGGGAGAACTGGACAGCAACATGCAGAAGAATGAAACTAGATCATTTTCTCACACCATGCACAAAAATAAACTCAAAATGAATAAAGGACCTGAACGTGAGACAGGAAACCATCAGAACTGTAGAGGAGAAAGCAGGAAACAACCTCCTTGACCTCAATTGCAGCAATTTCTTACTTGACGCATCCCCAAAGGCAAGGGAATCAAGAGCGAACATGAACTATTGGGACCTCATCAAGATCAAAAGGTTCTGCACGGCAAAGGAAACAATCCATAAAAATAATATGCAACTGACGGAATGGGAAAAGATAGTTGCAAATGACATATCAGATAAAGGGTTAATATCAAGAATCTATAAGGAACTCCCCAAACTCAACACCCGAAAAACAAACAACCCAGTGAAGAAATAGGCAGAAGATATGAACAGACACTCTCCCAAGAGGACATCCAGATTTCCAACAAACACATGAAACGATCCTCAGCATCCCTCCTCATCAGGGAAATACAAATCAAAACCACACTGAGATACCACATCATTCTGGTCAGAGTGGCTACAATGACCAAATCAAAGGACTCTAGATGCTGGCGAGGATGTGGAGAAACGGGCACCCTCCTACACTGTTGGTGGGAATGCAAACTGGTGCAGCCCCTCTGGAAAACAGTGTGGGGTTTCCTCAAAAAATTAATAATAGAACTCCCCTATGACCCAGAAATAGCACTGCTAGGAATTTACCCAAGGTATACAAGAGTGCTGATGTATAGGGGCACATGTACCTCAATGTTCATAGCAGCACTCTCAACAATAGCCCAAACATGGAAAGAACCTAAGTGTCCATAAACGGACGAATGGATCGAGGAGAAGTGGCTTATTTATACAATGGAATACTACATGCCAATGAGAAAGAATGCAATCTGGCCATGTGTAGAAACATGGATGGAACTTGAGGGTGTTATGCTGAGCAAAATAAGTCAGGTACAGAAGGACAAATACCATATGTTTGCATATATAGGAGGATTAGAAGGAACTTAACCGAGGACCGTGGGTAGAAGAAGGGGAAAAATACTGGGGGAGAGGGAGGGAAGCAATGAGACACTCTTGAATGCTGAGAACAAACTGAGGACAGATGGGGTGGTGGAAAGGTGAGGGGGTAATGGGAATGGATGAGGGCACTTGTGGGAATGAGCACTGGGTGTTATATAGAAGCCAACTTGACAATAAACTATTAATTTTTTTAAAAAAATTTAAAAATTTAATCAGAAATTTGAGGTAAAAATGAAATCTGGCCATTTGTAGCAACGTGGATGGAACTTGGGGGTGCTATGCTAAGCGAAATAAGTTAGGCAGAGAAGGACAGATACCAATGTTTTCACATATAGGTGGATTAGGAGGAACTTAACAGAGGACCATGGATTAGAAGAAGGGGAAAATTGTGGCGGAGAGGGAGGGAGGAAAACCTTGAGAGACTCTTGAATGCCAAAATAAACTGAGGGCAGATGGGGTGCGAGGGAGGGAAGGGGGGTGATGGGCTTGGAGGAGGGCACTTTTGGGGATGATCAATGTGTGTTATATGGAAACCAACTTGACAATAAACTATTTTAAGAAAGAAAAAGGAAAAAAGAAAAACATGTACATAGGTGTTTTGACCATTTTTAATATCGTTATTGTTATTATTATGTTATCACTGTTGTAATTACTGTTATTGAGTTGTATCAGTTATGTATATATTTCGTATAAAAACTGCTTATCAGATAGTTTGCAAATATTTTCTCTTATTCCAAAGGCTGCTTTATCATTGTATTGATTGTTTCCTTTAAATGTCTGGTAGAATTCCCCTGGGAAGCCATCAGGTCCAGGGCTCTTATTTGTTGGGAGATTTTTGATCACTGATTCAATTTCTTCACTCATTATGGGTCTGTTCAGGTTTTCTATTTCTTCCCATGTGAATTTTGGTAGTGAGTGTGTGTTTAGGAATTTGTCCATTTCTTCTAAGTTGTCCAATTTGTTGGCATGTAATTTTTCATAGTATTCCCTCATAATTGCTTGTATTTCTGAAGGGTTGGTTGTAATAAGTCCATTTTCATTCATAATTTTGTCTATTTGGGTGCTCTCTCGTTTCTTTTTGATAAGTCTGGCTAGAGGTTTGTGAATTTTGTTTACTTTTTCAAAAAACCAACTCTTGGTTTCATGGAACTGTTCAATTGTTTCTTTGGTCTCTATGTTGTTTATTTTTGCTCTAATTTTTACTATTTCTCTTCGTCTACTGGGTTTAGGGCGTTCTTGTTGCTCTGCCTCTAGCTCCTTTAGGTGAGCTGTTAGATTTTGCACTTGCGCTTTTTCTAATCTCTTGAAATAGGCCTGGAGAGCAATGTACTTTCCTCTTAGGACTGTCTTTGCCGCATCCCATAGATTTTGAGTTGTTGTGTTTTCATTTTCATTTGTTTCCATATATTTTTTAATTTCCTCTCTAATTGCCTGATTGGCCCATTCATTCTTTAGAAGGGTGTTCTTTAACCTCCATGTTTTTGGAAGTTTTCCAGACTTCTTCCTGTAATTGATTTCAAGTTTCAAAGCATTGTGATCTGACAGTGTGCATGGTATGATCTCTATTCTTTTATACTTATTGAGGGCTGCTTTATGTCCCAGTACGTGATCTATCTTGGAGAATGTGCCATGCACACTTGAGAAGAAAGTAAATTCCCTGGCCTCAAGATGTAAAGTTCTAAATATATCCGTCAGGTCCATCTGGTCCAATGTGTCTTTCAAGTCCATTATTTCTTTAGTGATTTTCTGTCTGGTTGACCTATCCATTGCTGTAAGCAGAGTATTAAAGTCCCCTGCTATTAGCACATTCTTATCTATAAGCTTGTTTCTGTTTGTGATTAATTGTTTTGGATATATAGGTGCTCCCATATTCGGTGCGTAGACATTTCTGATTGTTAGTTCTTCCTGATGGATGGACCCTGTAATTATTATGTAGTGCCCTTCTTCATCTCTTGTTATTGTCTTTAATTTAAAGTCCAGTTTGTCTGATATAAGTATCGCTACTCCAGCTTTCTTTTGATTTCCTGTAGCACGATATATATTTCTCCATCCCCTTACCTTTAATCTGAAGGTATCTTCCCGTCTAAAATGAGTTTCTTGTAGACAGCATATAGATGGATTTTGTTTTTTAATCCATTCTGCTACCCTATGTCTTTTGAGTGGAGCATTCAGCCCATTTACATTCAGTGTTATTATTGAAATATGTGGGTTTAGAGTCTTTGTATCTTTTGTAGGGTTCATGTTTGTGGTGGTGTCTCTGGAATCTTTGTTCCTTGCAACCTTTCCCTCAGAGCATCCCCCTCTGGATTTCTTGTAGGGTTGGCTTCGTGGTGACAAATTCTTTCAATTTCTGTTTATTTGGAAAGGTTTTTTATCTCTCCTTCTATTTTGAATGACAGGCTTGCTGGATAGAGGATTCTTCGCTGCATATTTTTACTGTTCATCACATTGAAGATCTCTTGCCATTCCTTTCTGGCCTGCCACGTTTCAGTAGATAGGTCTGTCACCACTCTGATGGGTTTCCCTTTGTATGTGAGGGCCCTTTTCTCCCTAGCTGCTTTCAAAATTCTCTTTGTCCTTGTATTTTGCCATTTTTACGATGATATGTCGTGCAGAAGATCGATTCAAGTTACGTCTGAGGGGAGTCCTCTGAGCCTCTTGTATTTCCACATTGACTTCCTTCCCCAGGTCGGGGATGTTCTCTGCTATAATTTGTTCCAGGACTCCTTCAGCACCTTTCCCTCTCTCTTCCTCTTCTGGGATTCCTATGATACGGATCTTGTTGCGTTTGACTGTATCACTGAGCTCTCGAATTCTTCTTTCCTGTTCCTGGATCAGTTTGTCTCTTGTTTTTCTTTTTCTTTCTTTTTTTTTTAATTTTTTAAAATGTTTTATTTATTTCTAGGAGAGAGAGAGACAGCGTGAGCAGGGGAGGGTCAGAGAGAGAGGGAGTCACAGGCTGAAACAGGCTCCAGGCTCTGAGCTGGCAGTCAGCAGAGAGCCCGACGCGGGGCTCGAACCCACGAACCGCGAGATCATGACCTAAGCGAAAGTCGGACGCTTAACCGACTAAGCCACCCAGGCGCCCCAGTCTCTTGTTTTTCTATAATGGTTTCTTCTAAACCACTTATTCTCCTTTCTGCCTCTTCAAGCCGTGCATTGGAGGCCTCTAATTTATTATGGATCTCATTTATCGCATTTTTTAATTCTTCATGCCTATTTTTATTTTCCATTCTGTCTATAGCCATAGTTTCTTTGATGTCCCCTATGTTTTTTTCAAGCCCTGCTATTAATTTTACCATTATTCTTCTAAAATCTTATTCACTTATGCTGCTGATATCTGTTTTGAGCAGTTCATTAGCTGTCATTTCTTCTTGGAGTTTCTTCGGAGGAGAGCTCTTTCGTTTCGTCATTTTAGTTAGCTTTCCGGCTCTTGTTGGTTTTAAAGACCTGTTATTCTCTCTGTTTCTATGAGCGCTGCTATATCCAAGAAGACTCTGTGACTTTCCAGGGCCTATCCTTTCAGAGATTGTTTTTTGAATGGTATCCCTTGGTCTCTCTTGTTGGGACCTTGGTTATTTTATTTTCCTATTCGTAGTGATATTTGGGACTCTTCACCTTGTGTACTCTAGATTGTTTCTTGAGGTAGCCCTGGAAAAGAAAAGAGACAGACAAACACACAGGGAGCAGGAGCACACAAACGCACAGGCTAATTCAACTAACATGCAAAGCGAGAGGGAAAACGAAAAAGTTAAGGGAAAAGACAGAGGAGGGAGGGTGAATAATATGGAGTATAGAATACATAAAAGGGTCAAAAAGGGGAAAAGAAAAGGAAAAAAGAAGAAAACCGACAGGCAAAGAACGATTTAAAGCATATACCTGGATTTCCCAGCTACAGTTAAATAGCCGTGTGTATGCAGTGCTGGTTGAAGAGCATAGAGAAAAAGAGAGAAGGCAGGGCAAGATGAGGCAGAATTGGAAATAGAATGAACAGGCAGAAGGGATAAGAAGCTTTTTTCAAAGAGGTAAAGGGTAGAATATGGTTGGATAGGTGAGAGAAGGACGCTGGAATTATCCAGAGAAACTATATAGTCTAATTACTCCTGAGAGAATAGCTGAAAAGGTCGGTAGGTGTAGAATTTCATTTACAGAATGGACTTGTTGTGATTGTTTAAGCAAGCTGGCGACCAGAGTTAATCAGGTCAGTGTTTTGGGGAAAAAAGCGCGAAAAGAGAAAGAAGAAGAAAAAAAGAAAGAGAAAAGAAAGGGGAAAAAAAAGAAGAAAAAAAAGGAAAAAAACAAAAAAAGGAAAACAAAAGGGAAAAAAGAAAAAAAAGAAAGGGAGGAGGGCACCTCTCAGGCAGGGATTGGCGTGGCGTGATCCGATGCCTCAGGCGGGAGCTCTGCTTTGGCGGTTGTGAGGAGGAGAGTGAGGGTGCTCCAGTCCCTTCTTGAACCCCGCGCTGCAACTCGCTTTTTTGGGCGTGTCAACTCCCCGTTCTGGGGACGCAGCCGAAGTTGGTTGCACTCTTCAACCCAGGCCAGTTCCAATCTCCAAATCCCAGTCCGCGCGCCCCGCTGAAATTGCCTTAGACACAGCTTCCCAGGCAAACCCCTCGGGCAATTCCAGGCCCCCTGCCGAGCTCTGGGGGCGGAGTCAGAATCGCTGCTTCCTTCTCTGGGTCCAGCTGGCGCGCATGCGCGGGGGCTTGCCTGCCGGAGCCGCTGGAGTGAGGAAAACCGGGTCCCTCTATGGCTCGTCAACCGAAACACGAACTCACAGGCAAATTTCCCAGTTTTTAGCTCTTTGCCTTCCCTCTCGAGTCCCAGCCAGCCAGGAGCGCGGACGCCCGGTGTCAGTGCGGCTCTTTCAGGGGCCCCAGCCACCCTGGAGCTACAATGGCGGCAGGCGCGCCGCTGCTCTGAAATCCAACCTCCAGGAGCGGCACAAAGAAGCAGTTTGTGTGCTCAGCCTCCCCCAGGACCAGTTGTCACGAGGGGACCTGGTGTGCAGGTATTTGGCAAGTACGGTCTTTCTATGCACCGAGCAGAGGTTTTCCCCCCACGAGCGGAGGTTTTTCTGTTTTGGACTCTCTCCTTTTCCCCTCTCACTCCCCGTAGAGGGTAGAGGGGGATCGCCTCCCACCCTCGAGTCTCCGATCCCGGCCCGATTTTATCTTCCCCGGTTCGCACTCACGTTAGAAGGCTCTCTCAGTGGATTCTGCGTCCTTTTTCTCCCAGTCTCCCAGGTTTTGTAAGGTTTCCAATGGCTTCAGATCTTTTCTGTGTGATGTATGGGCACGAGTGCACGTATGGAGCTCCTTACTTCTCCGCCATCTTGCCCCGTCCCTCTATTTCTTTGTTAATTTATTTATTTTTATAAATAATTTATTGTCAAGTTGGTTTCCAACAACACTGAGTGTTCATCCACAAAAGAGCCCTCCTCCGTACCCATCACCCATCCTCCCCCCCAGACATATCAGTCCTCAGTTTGTTCTCAGCATTCAAGAGTCTCATTGTTTCCCTCCCTCCCTCTCCCCCATTAATTCCCCCCTTCTTCGCCCCCACGGTCCTCCACAAAGTTCCTCCTAATCCTCCTATACGTGCAAACATGGTATTTGTCATTCTCTGCCTGACTTATTTCGCTCAACATAATACCCTCAAAGTCCATCCCATGTTGCTACACATGGCCAGATTTCATTCTTTCTCATTGCCAAGTGGTAGTCCATTGGACAGGTAAACCACATCTTCTTGATCCATTTGTCAGTTGATGGACATTTAGGCTGTTTCCATGATTTGACTATTGTTGAAAGTGCTGCTATGAACTTTGGGGTCCATATGCTCCTATGCATCGGCACTCTTATATCCCTTGGGTCAAGTCCTAGCAGTGCTATTGCTGGGTCATAGGGGAGTTCTACTGTTAATTTTTTGAGGAACCTCCACACTGTTTTACAGAGGGGCTGTACCAGTTTACATTCCCACCAACAGTGTAGAAGGGTGCCCGTTTCTCCACATCCTCGCCAGCATCTAGAGTTCTCTGATTTGCTCATTTTAGCCACTCTGACTGCCGTGAGGTAGTATCTCAGTGTGGTTTTGATTTGTATTTCCCTGATGAGGAAGGACGCTGAGCATTGTTTTGTCTGCCATTTGGATGTCCTCTTTGCAGAAGTGTCTGTTCATATTTTCTATTTCTTCACTGGATTATTTGTTTTCCGGGTGTGGAGTTTGATGAATTCCTTATAGATTTTGGATACTACTTTTTATTTGATATTCCATTTGCAACTATCTTTTCCCATTCCGTCGGTTGACTATTACTTTTACGGATTATTTCTTTTGCCATGCAGAAACTTTTAATCTTGATAAGGTACCAATAGTTCATGTTTGCTTTTGATTCCCTTGCTTTTGGGGATGTGTCAAGTAAGAAATTGCTGTGGTGGAGGTCAAGGAAGTTTTTTCCTGCTTTCTCGTCTAGGGTTATGATGCTTTCCTATCTCACGTTCAGGTCCTTTACCAATTTTGAGTTTAGTTTTGTGTTTGGGGTGTGAAAATGATCTAGATTCATTCTTCTGCATGTTTCTGTCCAATTCTCCCTACACCATCTGTTAAAAAGGCTGTCTTTTTTCCATTGGATACTCTTTCCTGCTTTGTCAAAGATTGGTTGGCTGTATGCTTTTGGGTCCAGTTCTGAGTTCTCAATTCTATTCCATTGGCCTAGGTGTCTATTTTTGTGCCAACACCATACTGTTTTGATGATGACAGCTTTGTAGTAGAGGCTAAAGTCTGGGATGGTGATGCCTCCCTTTTTGGTTTTCTTCTGCAATATTACATTGACTATTTGGGGTCTTTTGTGCTTCCATACAAATTTTAGGATAGTTTGTTCTAGTTTTGAGAAGAATGCTGGTGTAATTTTAATTGGGATTGCATTGAATGTGTAGATTGCCTTGGGTAGTAATGACATTTTAACTATATTTATTCTTCCTAATCATGAGCATGGAATATATTTCCATTTCTTTGTGTCTTCTTCAATTTCCGTCATCAATTTTCTATTGTTTTCATCATACAAATCTCTTATATCCTTGGTTAGGTTTATTCCTAGGTATTTTATGGCTTTTTGTGCAATTGTGAATAGGATCAGATTCTTGATTTCTCTTTCTGTTGCTTCATTGCTGGTGTATAAAAATGCAACCGATTTCTGTATGTTGATTTTGTACCCTGGAACTTTGATGAATTCTTGGATCAGTTCTAGTAGGCTTCTGGTGGAGTTTGTCGGGGTTTCTATGTCGAGTATCATGTCGTCTGCGAAAAGTGAGAGTTTGACTTATTCTTTGCCAATCCTGATGCCTTTGATTTGTATTTTCGTTTTCCTTTGTTTCCATATATTTTCAAATTTTCCCCCTCATTGTCTGATTGGCCCATTCATTTTCTAGTAGGGTGTTTAACCTCCATGTCTTTAGAGGTTTTCCAGACTTCTTCCTGTGATTGATTTCAAGTTTCATAGCGTTCTGATCTGAAAGTGTGCATAGTATGATCTTTATTCCTTTATATTTATTGAGGTCTGCTTTATGTTCCAGTATGTGATCTGTCTTCGAGAATGTGCCACGCGCACTTGAGAAGAAAGTGAATTCCCTGGCCTCAGGATGTAGAGTTCTAAATATATCCTTCAGATCCATCTGGTCCAATGTGTCATTCAAGTCCATTGTTTCTTCAGTGATTTTCTGTCTAGTTGATCTATCCATTGCTGTAAGGGAAGTATTCAAGTCCCCTACTATTAGCACATTCTTATCTATAAGATTGTTACTGTTTGTGATTACTTGTATTATATATTTAGGAGCTCCCATATTTGGTGCATAGACATTTATAATTGTTAGTTCTATCTGATGGATAGTCCCAGTAATTATTATAAAATGCCCTTCTTCATACCTTCTTACTGCTTTTTTAAAGTCAAGTTTTTGTGATAGTTTAGCTACTCCAGCTTTCTTTTGACTTTCAGTAGCATGATAGATATTTCTCCATCCCCTTACTTTTAATCTGAAGGTATGCTCCAGTGTAAAATGCGTTCCATGTAGACAGCAAATAGATGGATTTGTTTAAATCCATTTTGCTACCCAATGCATTTTGATTGGGGCATTTAGTTGATTTAAATTCAGTGTTATTATCGAAATATATGGGTTTAGAGTGATTGTGTCATTTGTTGGATTCATGCTGGTGGTGTGTCTCTAGCATCTTGCATTCCTTGCAATATTTCCCTCAGAGAGTCCCCAAGATATCCGGTAGAGCTGGTGTAATGGTGACAAATTCATTCAATTTTTGTTTATTTGGAAAAACTTTTATCTCTCCTTCTAATTTGAATGACAGGCTTTCTGGATAGAGGATTCTTTGCTTCATATTTTTTTTGTTCAAGACATTAAAGATCTCCTACCATTCCTTTGTGCCGTCCCAAGTTTCAGTAGATAGATCTGTCACCACTCTGATAGGTTTCCCTTTGTATGTTAGGGCGCTTTTATTCCTAGCTGCTTTCAAAATTCTCTATCTTTATATTTTGCCAGCTTCACTATGATATGTCATGCAGAAGATCGATTCAAGTTATGTCTGAGGGGAGTTCTCTGTGTCTCTTGAATTTCAACATCTACTTCCCTCCCCAGGTTAGATAAGTTCTCTGCTATAATTTGTTCGAGGACTCCTTCAGGACCTTTCCCTCTCTCTTTCTCTTCTGAGATTCTAATGATATGGACATTGTTCCGTTTGATTGTACTGCTGAGCTCTTGAACTCTCCTTTCGTGTTCGTGGATCAGTTTATCTCTCTTTTTCTCAGCTTCCTCTTTTTCTATAATTGTGTCTTCTAAAGCACTTATTCTCCTTTCTGTCTCTTCAATCCGTGCATTGGACGCCTCCATTTTATTATGCACCTCATTTATAGCATTTTTTAATTCATCACAACTATTTTTAAGCTCCATAGTCTTTGTAGCAATAATTTCTCTGATGTCTTCCAGGCCTTTTTCAAGCCCAGCGTTTAATTTTATGACTATTTTTCTAAATTCTTGTTCAGTTATGTTCTTATATCTGTTTTTGAGCAGTTCTTTAGCTGTCATTTCTTCCTGGAATTTCTTTGGAGGAGAGTTCTTCAAGTGCCAAAATATGGAAGGAACCTAAGTGTCGATCAACTGATGAATGGATCAAGAAGATGTGGTATATTTATACAATGGAATGCTACATGGCAATGAGAAAGAATGCAATCTGGCCATTTGTAACAACATGGATGGATCTGGAGGGTGTTATGCTGAGCTAAATAAGTCAGGCAGAGGACAAATTCCATATGTTTGCACATAGAGGCGGATTAGGATGAAGTTAATGGAGGACGAAGTGGGAGAAGAAGGAGAAAAATAGTTGGGGAGAGGGAGGGTGGCAAACCATGAGAGACTCTTGAATGCTGAGAACAAACTGAGGACTGAGGGGGTGGGGGAGAGGGGTTAAAGATGGGCATGGAGGAGGGCACTTGTGGGGATGAGCACTGGGTGTTATATGGAAACCAACTTGACAAACTATTGAAGGAAGAAAAAAAAGAAATTATGTTACAGATAAACAACAGAATGTTATTCAGTCATAAAAATATTTTAATGAAATCATTCATGATCAAATGGAATTTATTCCCAGGATACAAGGGTGTTTCAATATCTGCAAACCAGTCAGTATGATACATCACTTCAATAAGAGAAAAGAAAACAGCACATGATCATTTCAATGTAGAAAATACCTTTGACAAAGTACAACATCCCTTCATCACTAAAACCCTCAACAAAGTAGGTTTACAGGGGACATACCTCAACATAATAAAGGCCATCTATGAAAAACCCACAGCTAGTATCACACCCAATGGGAAAAAACTGAAAGCTTTCCCCCTGAGATCAGGAACAAGACAAGAATATCCACTCTCATCACTTTTATTCAACACAGTACTGAAGACCTAGCCATTGTAATCAGAGAACAAAAAGAAATAAAGGGCATCCACATTGGTAAGGAAGAAGTAAAACTTTGAGTATTTCCAGATGACATGATACTCTATATTGAAAACCCTAAAGACTCTATCAAAAAAGTACTAGAACTGATTAATGAATTTAGTAAGATTGCAGGGTTCAAAATCAATGTGCAAAAACCCATTGCGTTTCTATGCACCAATAAAGAAACAGCAGAAAGAGAAACTAATAATGCAATTCCATTTAGAGCTGCACAAAAAAATAATAGCTAGGAATAGACTTCACCATGGATTTGAAAGACCTGTACTCTGAAAACTATAAAACACTGATGAAGGAAATTGCAGATATCACAAATGGAAGAGTATTCCATGCTCATGGATTAGAAAAATGAATATTGTTAAAATGTTTATACTATTCAAAGGAATCTACAGATTTAATGTAATCCCTACTAAAATACCACCAGCATTTTTCACAGAACTATAATAAATAATCTTAAAATTTGTGTGTAACCACAAAAGACTCAGAATAGGCAAAACAATCTTGAGGAAGGAAAGAAAACCTAGAGGTATCACAATTACAGATTTCAAGTTATCCTACAAAGCTGTAGTAATCAAAACAGTATGGTACTTGCACAAAAATAGATCAATAGAGCAGGATAAGAAGCCCAGAAACAAACACCTGATTGTATGGTCAATTAATCTTCGATGAGAGAAGCAAAAACATTCAATGAGGAAAAGACAATCTCTTCAACAAATCATGTTGAAAAAACAGAGCGGCTACATGCAAAAGAATGAGTCTGGACCACTTTCTTACACCATACACAAAAACAATCTCAAAATGGATTAAAGATCTAAATGTGGGACCTGAGGGGCACCTGGGTGGCTCAGTCGGTTAAGAGTCCGACTTCAGCTCAGGTCATGATCTCACGATTCGTGGGTTCCAGCCCCACATCGGGCTCTGTGCTGACAGCTAGCTAAGAGCCTGGAGCCTGCTTCAGATTCTGTATCTCCCTCTCTCTCTGACCCTCCCCTGTTTACGTTGTGTGTGTGTGTGTCTCTCTCTCAGAAATAAATAAAAACATTTTTAAAGAAATTTAAATGCAGGACCTGAAACCATAAAAATCTTAGAAGAGAGCACAGGCAATAATGAGTGACATTGGCTACAGCAACTTTCTTCTAGATATGTCTCCTTGAAGCATGGAAAATAAAAGCAAAACTAAACTATAAGGACTACATGAAAATAAAAAGCTTCTTCACAGTGAAGGAAACAATCAACAAACTAGAAGACAACCTCCTAAATAGGGGAAGACATTTAAAAATGGCATATCTGTTAGAAGGTTAGTATTCAAGATATATAAAGAACTAATACAACTCAACACCAAAAACCCCACAAATTATTTAAAAATGCACAGAAGACATGAACAGATATTTCTCTAAAGAAGACATATGAATGGTGAACAGACACATGAGAAGATGCTCAATGTCACTCATCATCAGGGAAATACAAATCAAAACTACAATGAGATATCACCTCACACCTATCAGAATAGCTAAAATAAAAAATACAAGAAACAACTTGTTGGAGAAGATCTGGGGGATTGGGAACCCCTGTGCACCTTTGGTGGGAGTGCATACTGATGCAGCCACTGTGGAAAATAGTATGGAGGTTCCTCAAAAAATTAGAAATAGGGGGCACCTGGTTGGCTCAGTGGGTTGAGCCTCTGACTCTTGATTTCATCTCATGTCATGATCTCACAGTTCATGAGTTTCATCCCCATGTGTGCTCTATGCTGACAGCAGAGCCTGCTTGTGATTCTCTCTCTCTCCCTCTCTCTATGCCCCTCCCATGCTCTCTTTCTCTCTCTCTAAGATAAATGAACTTAAAAAAATAAAATATATTAAATGACAATATCAAATACTTTTTAATAGTTTATTGTCAAGTTTGTTTCCATATAACACCCAGTGCTCATCCCCACAAGTGTCCTCCTCCATGCAGATAGGCTGGGGGGGAGGTGAAGGGGTGTGAATATCAAATATTTTTAAATGATTTAAGAAATTGTGTTTGCAGGGCACCTGGGGAGTTCAGTTGGTTTAAGCGCCTGACTCTTGATTTTGGCTCCAGTCCTGATCTCATGGTTCATGAGATTGAGCCCCACATCAGACTCTTCTCTGAAAGTGTAGAGGCTGCTTGGAATTCTCTCTCTGACCCGTCCGAACTCTCTCTCTCTCAATACTAAATTTAAAAAAATAAATTAGGCTTGTTAAAGTAACTTTACTTATTATCCAGTACTTTTACACCAATCTTATGAGGTAGATATTATTTCTTCTATTTTAAAGATGAAGAAACTTGGGATGAGGTGTCTGATTTTCCAAAGTGATTTTTTACCTATTAAGTGGAAGAGATGAGGTTTAAACCCTAAAACTCTGATCACAGATCCTTTTCTTTTTCACCTTTGCCTTCCTTTTGTCCCAGCCAGAAGACACCTTTCAAGTTTGTGTTCCTTTGGAAAATCATTGACATATCTTTTGTAAGATTAGCAAAATATGATGCCAACATTGGCAATAAGCTTCGTACCCGACCAAAAATTTCTGAAATAGAATACCCAAATTTCTACTCATTTGCAAAATTATAATATACAATGTCACAAGCTTTGTCCAGCTTCTCTAAGACTGTCACCAATGAAAAATACCTACAACTTTTTTCCAAATTTTTATTTAAATTCCAATTAATTGACATACAGTGCAATATTGTTTTTAGGAGTAGAATTCAGTGATTCATCACTTACATACAACATCCAGTGCTCATCACAAGTGCCCTTCTTTTTTATTTATTTTTTAAAAAATTTTTATAGTTTATTTTTGAGACAGAGAGAGACAGAGCACGAGTGGGGGGCGGGGGCAGAGAGAGAGGGAAACACAGAATCTGAAACAGGCTCCAGGCTCTGAGCTGTCAGCACAGAACCCGATGCGGGGCTTGAACCTATGAACTGTGAGATCATCACCTGAGCCAAAGTCAGACGCTTAAACCACTGAGCTACTCAGGTGCACCGACAAGTGCCCTTCTTAATACCCATCACCCATCTAGCCCATCTCCCATCCACCTCCCTCCATCAACCCTCAGTTTTTTTCTGTCTTTCCCTAAAACTCATGGTTTGTTTCCCTCTCTCCTACCCATATGATCATTGTTTTTATTTTTTAAATTTCATGTATGAATGAAACCATATGGTATTTGCCTTTCTCTGACTAATTTATTTCACTTAGTAGAATACACTCTAACTCTACCCATGTCATTGCAAATGGCTATATTTAATTATTTTTGATGGATGATTAATATTGCATTATATATATCCTACACCTTCTTTATCCATTCACCAGTCAATGGACATCCAAGCTTTCTCCATAGCTTGGTTATTGTTGATAATGCTGCTATAAACATTGGGGTACATGTACCCCTTCAAATCAATATTTTTGTATCCTTTGAATAAATACCTAGTAGTGCAATTGAACTATTCTATTTTTAACTTTTTTAAAAATGTTTTATTTATTTCTGAGAGAGAGAGAGAGAGAGAGAGCATGAGCAGGGGATGGTCAGAGAGAGAGGGAGATACAGAATCTGAAGCAGGCTCCAGGCTCTGAGCTAGCTGTCAGTACAGAGCCCGATGCAGGGCTCGAGCCCACGAACTGTGAGATCATGACATGAGCCTAAGTCAGACGCTCAACCGACTGAGCCACCCAGGAGCCCCTATTTTTGACTTTTTGAGGAACCTCCATATTTTCTGCAGAGTGGCTGCACCAATTTGCATTTCCATCAACAGTGCAAGACCGTTCCCCTTTCTCCTCATCCTTGCCAATACCTGTTGTTTCTTGTGTTGTTGACCGTAGCCATTCTGACAGGTGTGAAAAACTACAAATTAATAAAAATCATAGTTAATCGTTAACAGGGTCCTGACAGCTAGATGTTACATATCTGTATATAACATCATATTATGGTATAATGGAGTGGAAAAGCCATAAATCTTAAGAGTCAAGTGAACTGGGTTTAGAGCTTAGTTTTGCTATATACTAGTTAATTGAGTATAACCATGGATAAAGTACTTAATCTCACTAAATTTTCTTTTCTTTCTTTATAAAACAATACTACCTATCACATAGACTTAGGAAGATTGAGATAAAACCCAGATAAAATAATTAAGACAATTATCCTAAGAAAGTTATAAGCCAGATTGGCATCTGGACTTCAAGGGTAGGTAACAAATATCTTCACCTAAGTAGTTATTGTTGTTTTAATCTTTTATTCAAATTTTGAAAAATAAAGTCTCACTTTTCACTTCTGCTTCTAGTTCCAGTTGTCCTATTCAGACAAGGAACGCTATGAACATGAAGAAAGACCCGAGGTCCAGAAGCAGATGCTCATTGATATAGCTAAAAAGCTCCCAGTTTACACAAGAACTGGGAGTGGAGGTCAGTTCATTGAAAGCTACCTAGAGAAGCAAATCAGCAAGAATCTCAAAAAGGCTAAGTCACATATATCCACAGGCTCATCTGTATACCTAGCACTGGAGTCTACCACTAACATTTGCTATGTTGCTTTATCACATATCGTTTCACAAATCCATCCCTCTATCCATCATCCATTGAGTCATCTTATTTTTTTTGATACATTTCAAAGTATCAGATATAAATACACATCTACCTATATATTTTATCATTCTTTTATTGGGTGAAATTTGCATACAAAGACATGTATAAACCTTAAGTATGCCATTCAGTATTTTGACAAATGTACATATCTGTGTAACCAAAACTTCTATACACATTACCACACCCCAAAAACTTCTTTTATGCTCCTACCCTGTCAATCCCACCAACCGTCACCAAACAACCACTATTCTCCTAGTTTTCCACCATAGATTAGTTTTATCTGCTCCAGAATTTTATATAAATGGAATCATACAATATGCACTATTGTGTCTTGCTTCTTTTATTTAGCATAACATTTTGACATTCGTTCACATTGTTTTTTATTTTATTCTCTTGTTGCTGAGTAGTATTGCATTGTATTAATATATCATAGTTTGTTTATCCATTCACCTGTTGATGCACATGTGGTGTTCCCAGTGCTTACTTATCATTAGTATTCTTGCACAAGTGTTTGTGCAGAGATACGTCATCTTTCTTGGGTAAATATCCACTATGGAGTTTTACTCTTAGTTTTCATCTGTACAACTAGAAGAGTACTTGCTAAACCAATTCCCCACCTTTCAAAAGTTGAAAGCGAAGCCTCTTTTGACAAGATATCCTAATGTTTCTAATGAGGAAGATTGTGTTTCATGGATGAGGGAATTATACTGTAGATATTTTGTTCATCTATTTATCATTTATTTATTCAACAATCATTTATTAAGATCCTATGTGGAAATTGGGGGAATCTTAATATGGTCTGGATAAGGACTTATTATTAATTTTGTTAGAGTAAGGATGTCATGGTGGTCATGATTTTTTAAAAGTTTTCATGTGCACCTAAATACAGTGAAAAGTAGACAGGAAATTATTTGTATAATTTATCACAGTAGTAAACAGAATGATGTGATAGAACAGAGGTTGGTTACAAACTAAAGGCCTATGGAATGAATTGGACCTGAGATACATTTTGTTTGATCTCTAATGTATCATTTAAAACTTTGCATTTGTTTTTAATTTTTAACAATTATAATATTTCCACATGAAAGTCCATATTTCTGGCTTCTCTTGACAGCTCAGACATCTGGCAACATTCAATTGCATTTTCACATGACAAAAATTAGCTAAACCAGAGTAGTAGCCACTCTTTAAACAGGGGATGAATTCTCAGATTCTCTCACAGTCTCCAGCTGGCTGTTCCACTCACTACCCACTATTTCCTGGACCCTTGAATCATTTCTTTACAGCCCTAAAGATAAAGAAGTTTTCTCTGAGGAAATATCATTTGATACAATAAAAAAGTATAATAAAAAAGTAACTAACAAGAAGGAACAGAGGGACTAACATCCCAGGCAGAAGGTACTGCAAGTACAAAAGGCTCTTAGACAGGAGCAAGCTTACAGTATTAGAAGAACAAACATATAGCCAGTGTGATCAGAGTATAGCAGGTGGAGCATGATACCAGTTAAAATTGAAGAGGCAAGCAGAGGCCAGATGATGAAGGCCATGAAAAGGAGTTTGGGTTTTATTCTAAGGGTGTTTGAAGGGCTTTATTAAGTTTATTTTGAGAGAGAGAGACCACAAATTGGGGAGGGGCAGAGAGAGAGGGAGACACAGAATCCGAGGCAGTCTCCAAGCTTCGAGCTTTCAGCACGAGATGTGACATGGGGCTTGAACTTGTGAACCAGGAGATCATGACATGAGCTGAAGTCAGACGCCCAACCAACTGTACCACTCAGATGCTCCATCAATACATTATTTTAATTTGAAGTCCATATTCTATTTAGATTTCCATAGTTTTTCTCTAATGTTCTTTTTCTGTTCTAGAATCCCATCTGGGATAACAAATTACATTTAGTTGGCATGTCTTCTCATGGTCTTTCAGCTCTGACAGTTTCTCAGGCTTTACTTGTTTTCAATAACCATGATAGCTTCTAGGATTTTAGGATTAATGATCAGGTATTTTGTAGAATTTCCCTCAGTTGAGATTCGTCTGATATTTTTCTCATGATTAGAGTAGGTCCTGTGTTTTGGGTAGGAAGACCATAAAGGTAAAGTACCATTATCATTGTATTGTATCAAGGGCACATCCATGAACATGACTTATCACTGCAATATTAATCTTGTTCATTTATCTGAGGTAGTGTTTGTCAGTTTTCTCTAAAGTAAATTTACTCTTTCTAACCCCTCCTTCCTTTCCTCTCTGAAAGGAAGTCACTATATATAGCTGACACTAAAGAAATGAGGAATTATGCCCCCCCTTAAAGGCAGAGTATCTACATAAATTATTTAGAATTCTTCTGTATAGGAGATTTGTCTCTTCTCCCTTATTTGTTTATTTATGATTCATATAAGTTTATAGGCATAGATAATCACTTTATATTTTGGGTTATATCTCAATTCTACTTTATTTTCTTTAATTGCTCCAATTTTGTAAAATCACATTTTATGTTAATAATAAAATATTCATGTCCTTCTCCTTGAGTGTATGTTCCACTCATATTTCTCTTGCCTTTGATTCAAACAGGTATGTCAAAATTTCAGCAATAGCTAGTGTAAAACAAATAAATCATCAGAGTAGTAATTAGTAAAATTTCATTTTGTATACAACAAAAAGGGTTTACAAACCACAACCACTCAAACCAAAACATAAAATGAGGTTTGGGGTATATTGTTATAAAACAGCTTATATAGTGGAAAACAAGGCTTGTTTATTCTTCACAGTGATTAGTATATTAGAATTTCCTTAAATGAAACAGATTTGGTCAATAGTTACTTTCTGTCGACCTTGGAAAACGGCTTAAATTTTGCTGATGATTTGCAGAGACATAAGCAAGAAATAACCCAGGTCAAGTCAGTCTTACAAAATAAGCTAAATTAAGCTTTGTTTATATGACTAAACTAATTTTGTCTGCTAGGGAAATTTTCAAGAAAGGTCTCCATTTACTTTTTATTTCAACAGACTGTAGCCACATGTATTCTTCTGTACTTTTATTAATCCGTATATTGAGAAAAATGAGAGGAGATACCTTAGGCTTCTAGGTATGTAACTTGCTGCCAGCACAATTCTATAAACTGTTCTGATTGACTTAACCTAGAAATAACTGATGACAAAATAGTTTGGAAACAGCATATATTGGAAATCTAGAAATGAGTGTACTGGTTCCATGTATACTGGTGAGAACTTGAGTTAAATTATGAGGTGTTACTTCATTTCCATAGGTCCACTTATCACACTCTGTGTTGTTTCTTTTGTAGATGTGTATTAAAAATGGACCATCATTGCCCTTGGTATGTCCTCTTGATTCATTTCTTTACCCTGAACGGGTAAAAGTGTCTCAAAATGCCTAGTTTCCTAAGCATAGTTGTAACATGCTTATTTTTACAACCATAAATCTCTAGGCTTTGTATTTGCATGAGGGGGCATTCAGGGGAGGCATGATATTATAAAGTAAAAATAAATATACCACCAAAGGTATGGTGATGAATTCATGGGCTCACAAAGCTCACAGCCTTTTGTCCAATAGTTTTAGTAATTGGGTGTAGTAATGAAATTGAGCACAAGTAGTTGTCTTCTTTGACATTATACTATTCAGTTCTGTTTTTAGCTGTCTTAATATTTGAAATATTCTAGATTGTTAACCAATAATTCTCCAAATTTTGTATGTCTGACCTACAAAACCAGTCTGAAACTGTCCAACTACAAAAAGAACATGCCACACTATACTAAGTGTAGCTGCTGAGATTGTAATAGCTTTTCAGCATCCAAGATTCAAGTTTTCTTGGGTGTGTCAGGAACCAGTCCTAAACTATTAGGTAGGCCACATGTCTCTGTGCCTATAAGTGAAAGGAGAAACAAGTGAGACATGAACTTGTTTTTCCAGTCTGTTCCTATTAAGGCACTTCTATTTATGTTGAGTTTCTTCTACACACATAATGAAGCAGCAGGAGTTATATATTTCCATTGCATAGTTCACTTATATATCAGTGTGTTCCCAATCAATGGATCCTGATTTCAAATTAGTTTTTCTTTTATTTTCACTTTTTTAGGGTTAATAATTGCATTGGATTTTCCAACTACAAATTCTTTCTTCAGCTTTTAGCTTATTCTGTCCTCTACTTCCTGTACATTGCTACAACAGTCTTCAACTATTTCATCAAATACGGGAAAGTAAGTAGAAAAAAAACACATAGCCACTCCAATCTGTGACATTTTTTTCAACTTTTCTATTTACACTTTGAAATAGCTAATACTAAAGTAACCAGCAGGAAAGGCACCAAAAACAAGTTTCTCATGTTGAATATTCTGAGACTTAGAGATTTGTTATTTAAGGATTCCACTTAAACCAATTTATGTCATACATGAGAATCTTGTTAAGACCTTTAGGAGTGTGGTCTCTTGACTCTTAGTGATGCATTACAATGTACTTATCTAGTCAAATTATAAAAATCCACTTCTTGGGGCGCCCGGGTGGCTTAGTCGGTTGAGCGTCCGACTTTCGCTCGGGTCATGATCTCGCGGTTCATGGGTTCGAGCCCCGCGTCGGGCTCTGTGCTGGCTGCCAGCTCAGAGCCTGGAGCCTGCTTCAGTCTGTGACTCCCTCTCTCTCTGACCCTCCCCTGCTCACGCTGTCTCTCTCTCTCTCTCCTATAAATAAATAAAAACATTTTTAAAAAATCCACTTCTTACCAATTTTAGATTTCTAAAATGTTGAAACTAATTCTGAATCTCTAGTTACTAAGAAAAGGCTAACAAAGTATTTCCTCATTGTTGAAAATCCTTTCTCATTTCCTGTTCAAAGGAGAGTTGCAAAATTCCTGCTGAACAGACAGATTCATTGACTCCTTTTCACATGTGACCAAAATGAAAAGAAGAGTCTTAGTTGAACTTTGTATTATTTGAACTGTGTATGACAAAAACTGGGTTGGGAAATAGGAAAACTGAGTTCTAATACTGGCTCTGTTACCCACGTCACTGGCTCATTGCCAAGATCAAATGAAATGTATGTTGAAAGTATTTTACCTTTCAAAATATGATTCCAATAATTATAGTAAAATCTAAAAAGCATTTCATATTTCTTCTACTTGAAGATTTCAACCATATCCCATCCATTTTCAAAAGAATTAAAGGCAGACTTTTAATTTCTGTATATGTATGGGGTCTGGCAGCCGTGTAGTGAATTTTTTTTTAATTTCATGCCGATGGACTCCAAAAGATATCCCTGCCCCACAACTCCAGTACAGCAGTTAAAATATCATAACCTTCCATGATGAGGACTGTCTAAACTGAACCTAAATAACAAAAGACAGATTTGGGAAGAGCTATTAGTTATTACTTTAGGAATTGCACAAGAGCCTATATAAACAGGAATCTCTCACCTCAGGTGAAGTGGTAAAGCAGCAGGGGAGGAATGTGTATCTTGTGACCAAAATATAGTTCATAATAAACTAGAGAGCAAAGGAAAAACACAAGTCAGTGAGAACCTAAATACCTGAGACTATTTAAATTATTAACTAATGCTTTGATCCCTATTAGTGTAGAAACTATAGTGTAGAAAATTATAATGATGTGTGCTTTCCATTCTGCCTTTAATTTGCTTAATTAATTCAGATATTTAATAAATTTAAGATTCAGGAATTATATAATGGATACTAAAATATTCAACTCAGAGATATAAAAGTATAAGCAGAAATGAAATTTTCTCATAAATTTTCCTCAAATACAAAATGTTTCATTATTTTGGCAGTTCTGGCTCCTTTCCACAACACAGTATCTCTTATCTATTGCTCAGGTTTTCATGACCTGTTTGGCATCCCATTTGCACACTTAACTACTACTCTGAATGTAAAGAAAAATCCACTGTATCCAATTCAGCAGGAAAAGTGCCAGCCTTGGTTTTCACTACAGACATTACTTGGTCCTTAACACAGTAGGCTACTGTTTAAGAATTCATAACAGTAAACAACGTTGCATTCAATACATTTTGCCTTAGCCCACCTAAACAATCAATAATCAAATACTAAAACGCCATCCAGGTTCTGTGTGCTTTTTTTTTAGTCTTGAAAGATAATATTTGGATATGGATTACCAGAAATATGCCAGTATTCACAAGCACAAGATGAACATAGCCTTATCCTTTTCCTAGTCCCTCATTTTTTCTCTATAGTAGACTAGCTCATGCCTGACAGATGGGATGTAAGAAAACTTGTCTTGGCTTGCCCTCATAATGAAAAGTTCATTGAAAATTCAGGGAAATGCTTCTTTGCAGTCTCTCCAGCCAGAAAGCACTTCGGTGTGGTTTAGAGATGGCTTTCTCAATTTAAATTGTCTTACCTTAAAATGAAAAGTAAACACTGCCATATATTTAAAAAATCATGTATCAAGGAGACTAGTGGTCCTCCTAAGAACAGCAATCCCCATTTGTATAATAGTTTGCAATTTTCAAAGCACTTTAATATCTATTATCTCATCTTCTCCTCACCACAAACTTGTAAAGTACATAAAACAAGAATTGTTAGTCTCATTTAAAAATGATAAAACTGAGGCTTATTGTACTTAAGCGACTTAGGATCACCCAGCTTGTAAATTTCAAAGTCAGGACTAGAAGCTGTCTCACCCTACGCCTAATGATTTTAAACACTGTACCATATCCTATTGCCCATTATGGTCCTGCTATTGAAAAGCTATAGGCCCTTTGCAATAAAGAATTCAGAAGACCATCAGAGCCATGTTTATATTATATATATAATACTTATATATATAATAATTACATATTAATAATATATATATTAATTTAAAGAGTAGCTACTTTGATATGAAATTTATCTTTGCTTTATAAAAAATATAGTAATATACACCTTCCACAGTGGGCCATGAATCTCCTCACAGAGATTATGAATTATTTTAGAACCAAGATAGTAATATTATTCTACCAATATTCCCCTGAACTGTTCTGGTGGCTATTGCTTTGAGTAATTTAGCCTTGGTTATCTCCTGGGAAGGTAATTTTGAACATAGGGCTGTCAACCTCTTCTAACAAAAACAACAACAACAACAACAAAAGGACTTTATCAAAGAATGTCCCTTGGCAGACAAAAGAGAGTTCTGCAAAAGTAATTAGGGGAGGAAGAGACTTCCAGCTCAGCCAACCAGGGTTTGAACTGACTCTATCAGTCCCTCTTCCCCAGACATTTCCTATTGCATCACTTAAACGTGAAAGATTAGAAGTAAAATAATCGTATGCTTTTTTTCTTCAGTTTGTTGTGGGCTCTTTAGAGTTTTCATTTTTATATATATAAATAGTTTATTGTCAACTTGGTTTCCATATAACACCCAGTGCTCATCCCCACAAGTGCCCTCCTCCATGCCCATCCTCCCCCCACACCCGTCAGTCCTCAGTCTGTTCTCAGCATTCAAGAGTCTCATGGTTTGCCTCTCTCCCTCTCCCCCACTATTTCCCCCATTCTTCTCCCCCATGGTCCTCCGTTAAATTCCTCTTAATCCTCCTATACGTGCAAACATATGGTATTTGTCCTTCTCTGCCTGACTTATTTCGCTCAGCATAACACCCTCAAGGTCCATCCATGTTGCTACACATGGCCAGATTTCATTCTTTCTCATTGCCATGTAGTATTCCATTGTATACCTAAACCACATCTTCTTGATCCATTCATCCGTTGATGGACACATAGGCTGTTTCCATGTTTTAACTATTGCAGAGAGTGCTGCTATGAACATTACCGTACATGTGCCCCTATGCATCAGCACTCCTGTATCCCTTGGGTAAATTCCTAGCAGTGCTATTGCTGGGTCATAGGGGAGTTCTAGTGTTAATTTTGTGAGGAACCTCCACACTATTTTCCAGAGGGGCTGCACCAGTTTACATTCCCACCAACCGTGTAGGAGGGTGCCCGTTTCTCCACATCCTCGCCAGCATCTCGTGTTCTCTGATTTTCTCATTTTAGCCACTCTGACTGGTGTGAGGTGGTATCTCAGTGTGGTTTTGATTTGTATTTCCCTGATGAGGAGGGATGCTGAGCATCGTTTCCTGTGTCTGTTGGCCATCTGGATGTCCTCTTTGGAGAAGTGTCGGTTCATATCTTCTGCCCATTTCTTCACTGGGTTGTTTGTTTTTCGGGTGTGGAGTTTGCTGAGTTCCTTACAGATTTTGGATATTAACCCATTATCTGATAAGTCATTTGCAACTGTCTTTTCCCATTCCATCGGTTGCCTATTAGTTTTATTGATTATTTCCTTTGCCGTGCAGAAGGTTTTAATCTTGATGAGGTCCCAAAAGTTTATTTTTGCTCTTGATTCTTTTGCTTTTGGGGATGTGTCAAGTAAGAAGTTGCTGCTGTGGAGGTCAAGGAGGTTGTTTCCTGCTTTCTCCTCTAGAGTTTTGATGGTTTCCTGTCTCACGTTCAGGTGCTTTAGCCATTTTGAGATAAATGTAAGCTTTTAAAACTTTAACAAATATACTAAAAAATCAGAGATTATGAAAGTAAAAACCTAGCTAGGCCAAAACCACTAGAAAACAGTATATAAATCCTTTCCCATAAATTTAAAACAAAACAAATACAGGGGCACCTGGGTGGCTCAGTCTGTTAAGCATCTGACTCTTGGTTTCAGTTCAGGCTATGATCTCATATTTTGTGGGTTTGAGCCCCACGTCGGGCTTCACACTGATAGTGTGGAGCCTACTTGGGATTCTCTCTCCGTCCCTCTCTGTCTGTCTGTCTGTCTCTCTCTTTCTAAACAAACAAACACAAACCAATCAAATTCAGTTTGGGTGCTTAGGTCAAAATTTTGTGGAAGGATCATTTCAGAAAGGAGCTTCAGATGAAAATCCCTGAAGGTTGAGTCCTTGAGGTATCCATTTCCTGGGGTGCTCTGCCCCTATGCAAATTTCACACAGCCCACCCCTCAGCTAAAAACACCTGCTTGACCGACTTCCCCTTATCTTCATCCTTCAAACATACACCCCAACATTTCCTTACATCAAAATGAATAAAAATCTTCTTAAAGAAAGGGGAAAAAATCTGTGCTGATTTTGCCAAGTGTTTCCAAGTCTTAATTTTTCCTTCTAAACTTAAGTAAAACCAGATCCTAATGTTAAGGTCCACTTCAATCAAAACTCAAGAGTGTTTAGAAATACTTTAATGCAATTCATCATGCCAAAACAATGATCATAGGATGGGGCGCCTGGGTGGCTTAGTCAGTTAAGCGTCCGACTTTCGCTTAGGTCATGATCTCGTGGTTCGGGGTTCGAGCCTGCCGGGCTCTGTGCTGACTGCCAGCTCAGAGCCTGGAGCCTGTTTTAGTCTGTGATTCCCTCTCTCTCTGACCCTCCCCTGCTCACGCTATCTCTCTCTCTCTCTCTCTCTCCTAGAAATAAATAAAACATTAAAAAAAAAGTGATCATAGGAAAGGGGAAATAAAAAAGTTCTCTCAACTTCTTACTCCAAAATCAAAAATGTTTTCTAAGGTCTCTTCATAAGACAAATGTTATACATCATGCATGCTATAAAACTTTAGAAAATTTATTCTCATCTAGGGCTGCATGTAAGAAAAGAAAGCTGTTGCTGCTTATTCTCCAATAAGATGTCACAGAATACTATAAAATTCATTAGCTGCCTACTTTTACAATTGCCTGTCAAATCCTGATTGATTTTAATGTCTAAAGAGCTATTTGATGGGATGTGATATGCCAGCATATTCTACGTCAGCTATAGCTTTTTAATAAAAAAAGAACCACACAAAATATGCAGTAGCTTTTACATCAAGTTATAACTTATAGGTAGAACATTTTAACATTCTACTATATGTCTTAACTTGTTTTCAACACACATATGTTGTGACGTTTTCAACACATATATTCAAGGAAACATGACATATAAAGTATTTCAGAATAACCCATCTTGAGACAAGAGGATGAACCATATGACCTCAAGATCACCTCTGGCCAAATGACTTATAATGTACAAACTAAATGGAGTACAAGCTTTAGGAGGTTGCATATCATTTATGGCCTGAGTATACCCTTTTTACACTATTCTAATTGCTGCATTATATACTCCATCTTACACTGAACTTAATCAAGGATCCATTTTAGGCTTTACAGGCTGAAAACATATTATAATGTGGTATGGTCATGAACAGAAGGAACTCTTTTGTAAAAATTTTATAAAATCTATTTTTTATTGCAGCTAGACATTTTATACATATGAGAAAAGTGCTAACATATAGAAAAACTAGTTAAGGCTTAATACTTTAATCCTTTGTTTCTATTTGCTTATTATTTCTTTTCTAGGGGGAATTGCCCAGTGTTCGCTCAAAGTTCCATGTTCTTTTTTTCCTCTTTGTGGCCTGCATGTTTTTTGTCAGCCTTGTGATTCTCTTTGGTTACCATTGTTGGCTTGTCAGCAGAAACAAAACCACCTTAGGTAAGACTGTATATTAAGACTAGGGGAAAAACACATTAATGTATATCATAGTGGCCTGTAGATTATTCCCAAGGAAGGGAAAATGTTCCAGTGAGGCATTTTAGTTTTAGTGACCTTCCTTTGCCTCTAAACTGAGACAGATGTAAACATGTTTTACCAAACTGGAGAGCCATAGTGAATGAAGCTTGCAAACTAAAGAAAGCATTATTGAATGAAACCTCACAGAAAACCAAAAATTGACCATTGCTCTTTGTAATTCACACTGGGTAATGGGTCCCCAAATTTATGGCTTGAAAAAATTCTAAAAGGTGTTCACCTGAGGAAGTGAAGGGGAAAAAAATACAGGAAGGAACATCGGACGGGGGAGGTGAAGGTTAATAAAGATAGAAGAATCTAAATTATTGAGTGCATCCAAAGACAGAGTCTTGAGAAATAATTCAAACCAACAAATCATTGGATGTGTACAATCATCAAAGAGCTGTGGAGGACTGGGAATGAGATGAATACACTTAACAGGCAAGTTTCTAGAAAATTAGTACAAGAAATGACTTTTTTTTCTGTTACCTATACTCTCATCTGTTACTTGGAGAATTATGTTTCTGATGGATTCCAGTGCAACAATTTTATTTCATCTATAGTGAAACAAATACATTGTATACAAATTAATGCATGAGGAAAAAGGAGAAAGTGTCCAACTGGTTAATGTTTAGCTAAGATAGATTTGAGAAAGTTTAGTACAAAAGCTACTTTACATTTGGAACTCATTTACCAATACTGCCAACAGCTAAGAAAGTATTTACACTACTTTTCTAAACCAAATATCTAGCACTTACTTGCTAGGGTGGTAGGTCAGCACATTTGGCTTAGACATAACTGCAAAGTAGAAAAGTACTAAAAGCTTTAGGATGACAAAAGAACAAATAGGAAATGGCCAGATGCAGCCAGTCCAACAGTGAAAGTGTTTGCTTAATGGGATTAATGTGTGTCTAAAAATAATGTGCACTAACATGGTTCAATTCCTCAGTCCTTGAGGTGATTATAGTTCATCTACTGACATTTTTTCTTGAGTAAACCTCAGTTTCTTACACTGCAGGTTTTAGAGTAAACATTATTTCTGAAATGTTTCAAAATCAAATCAATGTCATTATCATCTCTTCATGCATCATTACTTTAGTCCCAGCTCTAAAGAGGGAGACCATTTGGCTCCTGTTGCCATTTAGATTCAAATAAAGTACTGTTAAATTTGTTCTTTCACTCCTTACATGCAGCAGTATAAAATATATAGTACCCCCATGGCTGCTTAATTATTTCTACTATTATGTGTTTCTTCTGCCTTTTTTAAGAGTATCAGTCATTTGTATTTAATAACAAAATTGCTTTTATTAAGTGATTAAACTAGTTTTTACTAAGTAATTGAGCAATAACTAAACAAGACAGGCCTGTGCTACCACAACAAAAAGATATTGTAGAATCAAGTCACATTCATGGAGTACTGTAAAATCATGTTAGCCCTGAATTTGTTCTTTTGTTGCTTTCTTCCTCTTCAACTCCCCTATCCTGCCCTAACGGCCTTCTGTAATCCAGTGTTTACAAGTGGCCCAGAGAAAAATGGGTTCAACCTTGGCTTCATCAAAAATATTCAGCAGGTGTTTGGAGATAACAAGAAGTTCTGGTTAATACCTACTGGGTCCAGGTAAGTAATTACTACCACTAAAAGAAGTTGAGGCTGGACCATGCCTTGAAGTAACAAATTCAATTTTAATTGCATGCAATAAGTCATAAGTCCAATGAAAAACTATATTCCCCAAGTTTTTTATTTGTAGATTAGTAAAGACAAATTAGGAAGTGAAGGTATGATAAATAGGCATTCTCATGCTTTGAAACATTGTAAACTGGTACCATTCTTTTATAAATGAATTTGGTAATATGCATCAAAAATCCTAAGAATTCCCATGTCCATTGTCAAGTAATTACACTTCCAAAAATGTATCCTAAAAACAAACTAGCCACAAAAATGTTCATCACAGCATTATTTCCAGCCAACAATTAGTAAACATCCAACCTAAATATTCAACAATATGCCATATATATATATATGTATATATATGTATATATGTATGTATATATATCCCCCCATACATATATATGTATATATATGTATATATTATATATATCCCCACTGACTAGACTTTTATGTAGTCAAAAGTATGACTATATTAAGACTATGTCACAATTAAAGGAAATGCTCACTATTTTTTAAGTGAAAAATGTAGAATTCAAATAGTGTGTACTCTGCAATTAAAAATATGTACAAATACACGCAGAAGAAAAACAACATAGGGGACATATAACCTAAAAATGCTATAAGTGGATAAATGGTAAGGGCAGTAGTTTTATATTTTTCTTCTCTCCATTTTTATATTTTGGAGTGAAATGTCTATATTACTTTTATGAAGGTAATTAATGTAAAAAGTAGGAACAAAGATTGATTTAGAAATTGTAGGTAATTCTTAGAATTGAATCAGGAATGAAAGGAAAACAGTGAAAGAGAGGCGAGCTTGTGTCCCCTGAGTGGCTTCATGAGCTACATTGAACTAACACCAAGTGAACTATCTCTGGAGCAAAGCTTATTTATAGAGTCTTGAAGCTCCCTTTAGATGCATTCCTCAGGGATACATCTGTCTGTTCACTTATTTGAGGAAACTTTGTTGGAGTAGGGTGATAATTAAGAAAAATTTTATTTTCCCCCTTACTCATTGCTCTGATACTTCCTCTGTATCACTTATTCTTTTACAAACCCATTTATTTAAGATCTGTGGTATATCCTACTATCCTGTCTATAAAGCACAAGACAAAACTATGTTGTGGGTAATATTGATTAATAATTGTCACGAGCAATTATTTTCACTCCACTAACACACATAGCCACACAAAACACACACTCTATCACTACATCAGAGGGAGATCTAAAATGAGTCTTTTCTGGAAGAAAAAATCAAAAGCCAAAATCAAAGCCAATTCACTTATAATCAGTATACTTACATCCTCTTAGAGAACTATCAATAGAATTTGTCAACTTTCAGTTAACCACAATTATGAACAGGAGTAAAGGCATAAGTAATATAAAATGAGTAATCCAAAAGTCAGATATAAATTTGCAATATATTCAGATACATATACTCAAATGTTCAAACTGTAGCCCACTACAGTCAGGGCCAACTTAGTTCCCTCCAGTGTATCCCATCTGCTAGTGGCCAGAGATTAACCAAAGAAATGGTTGTACATTACCATAGTTATCTACAAGTGGATCCCACATGCAGGTAATTGCCCCCAGAATCTACACTCATAGAGATGCCACACTCTGGCTGTTTCCCACAGTTCCTAATAACCTTTCTACCATAGAAGCCAAATAAAAGAGCATTCAGACACTAATATTTATCACCAGTTCGCAGCAACTTATCTCCACTATATCAGTGATTCTGAATTTGCTATTTTTTGTTGAAAATTTAGAACCCAAGCAACAAGATAATGAGATATAAATTGGGATGATCGTATGAAGCTTGCTATATGTTCATTTTGCCATAATTGGGCATTGTGGGAAACAAATTAAACAGTTACTTACAAACGAAAACAGTTGACACTGATGCAGACAAAGAAGATCTAGAAATTGAGAGCAATGGAGCAACTAAAGGATGCTATTGTAAAACCCTATGCCACCATGGCTTTAGCCAATAAGCTAAATGGTTTAAACCTTTCTAAGAACCCCCTCCTATTTCTAGGAGGGCTATAGCCTTCATAAAAAGTCTATGTCAGCTGTAAGAGCTCACTCCCTTCCTTTCTCCAATAGTCCTGGTGATGGACACTCCTTCCCTATGAGATCTATGAGCGAGTCACAGAACCCAGTCCTAGCAAATGAAAAGCCCTGGGAAGAAAATGAGGAGGAAAACCAAGGTAAGTAGGCTCATAAGGAAGTCTCCACCCAGCAGACCAAACACTAAAACCATGTTAACACAACCAATGTAGTATAGTGAGAAAATAGTGTCCAAAAAGATTATATAATCATGTCAACCTCATAAGTGACCTTTGGATAGAGAAGGGCAAGTATGGCCAGATTTGTTTAGCATATGTGGGTGGCTTAGGTTGGATTAAATAGCAGCCTAGGAGCTTTCTTACCAGGTTTGTGATACCATGATTTATAAACATTCAGATAAGTCACGAAACATAATAAACAGTGCTGTGTATATTTGTAAACAATCCTTCCAAAAAACTCATGGTGTTTTGCTTCAGTTAATTTAATCAATGGGCAGCAGCTCACCTTTCTCTACCCAAATTTTTTCACAATGATTGAATTTTCTTTAAAATCTCATTCTCATTTTCTCAGACTGGTTTACATACAAAAAGAAATAAAAGATGTATATGTGGGCAAGCCTTCACATACATGTAGTCTACTTTTCTAAAAGGCAGAGCAGCAAAGGAAAAATGAGGAAGCATAAGTTTGCCCTTCCACCTTTCTCCCACCAGATTTTTGAGTCATAATTAGATTTGTGTGTGTGTGAAAAGCTGAAAGTTAAATTCTCATGTTCACATGCCTCTACCATCACCTGTTTTTGTCTCCTCATGATGTTATGCTTACTACATAAATTAGCATTTATGTTGCTAATACCAGACATCAGAGAGTAATTTTTAGCAACTGGTCCCAATAATTCAATAGCTGACAAAAATTTTGAGTGAGAAATTGTACTTGTCAGAAACTGGAGTGAATGAGTCTGATGAGGACATGGAAAGGCATTGAGATGAGGAGCAGAGACGGGAAACATGCGTTTCTAAATGCTTACAATTAGGTTATCTAGGTCCAGGGTCTCTACCTGGAAGTCCAGTTTCAGAGCAAGGCAGGTTACTAGGACTAAGGAAGATAAAAGGTTCCAATATTCAGTTACAAAGGGAAAGAATTCTTGCTCAGCAGAAATTATAACACAACCAACTCCCTTATCTATTCCTGCTGACCTTTTATTGAAAAATTGACTGTATTTTTACCTACTTCCTTCAGCTATCACTCTTCTTTTTTTTTTCTTTTTCAAGTTTTTATTTAAATTCCAGTTAACAGGGGCGCCTGGGTGGCTTAGTCGGTTAAGCGTCCGACTTTCGCTTAGGTCATGATCTCGCGGTTCGTGGGTTCGAGCCCCGCGTCGGGCTCTGTGCTGACTGCCAGCTCAGAGCCTGGAGCCTGTTTCAGTCTGTGACTCCCTCTCTCTCTGACCCTCCCCTGCTCACGCTGTCTCTCTCTCTCTGAGAAATAAATAAAACATTAAAAAAAATAAATTCCAGTTAACATACAGTGTAATATTAAAGTATAAAATGTAGTGATTCAACACTTGCAAGAAACACAGAGTGCTCACCACAATATGTGGCCTCCTTAAATACCATCACCTATTTAACCCAACCCCCTGCCCTCCTCCCTTCTGATAACCATCAGTTTCTTCTCTGTATTAAGGGTCAGCTTCTTGGTTTTCTCCTCTTTTTTTTTCCCTCCTATGTTTGTTTGTTTTGTTTCTTAAACTCCACATATGAATGCAACCATATTCTATTTGCCTTTCTCTGACTGACTTATTTCCCTTAGCATAACACTCTCTAGCTCTATCTATGTCCTTGCAAATGGCAAGGTTTCATTCTTTTATATGGCTGAATAATAGTTCATTGTATATACCACATCTTCTTTATCCATTCATCAGCCAATGGACATTGGGGCTCTTTTCATAATTTGGCTCTTGTAGATAATGCTGTTATAAGCATTGGGATGCATATATCCCTTTGAATTAGTAATTTTGTATCCTTTGGATAAATACGTAGTAGTGCAATTGCTGGAGCATAGGGTAGTTATATTTTTAACTTTTTGAGGGACCTTCATACAGTTTTCCATAGTGGCTGCATCAGTTTGCATTCCCACCAACAGTATAAGAAGGTTCCATTCTCCAACATTATCCTCGCCAATACCTGTTGTTACTTGTGCTGTCGATTTTACCATTCTGACAAATATGAGGGGATATCTCATTGTAGTCTTGATTTATATTTCCCTGAGGGTGAGTTAGGTTGAGCATCTTTTCCTATGTCTGTTGGATGCCTTTAGAAAAGTGTCTATTCCTGTCTTCTTCCCATTTCTTAACTGGATTATTTGGGGGTATTTTTTGGGGGGTGTTGAGTTTTATCAGCTCTTTATATATTCTCGAATACCAAAACTTTATCAGATATGTTGTCTTCTCCCATTCTATAGGGTACCTTTTAGTTTTGTGGATTGCACACTTCGCTGTGCAGAAGCTTATTTTGATGAAGTCTCAATAGCTTATTTTTGCTTTTGTTTCCCTTGCCTCAGCAGACAGTTCTAAAAAGAAGTTGGCGGGGCGCCTGGGTGGCTTAGTCGGTTAAGCGTCCGACTTTCGCTTAGGTCATGATCTCGCGGTTCGTGGGTTCGGGCCCCGCGTCGGGCTCTGTGCTGACTGCCAGCTCAGAACCTGGAGCCTGTTTCAGTCTGTGACTCCCTCTCTCTCTCTGACCCTCCCCTGCTCGTGCTGTCTCTCTCTCTCTCTCTCTCTCTCTCCTAGAAATAAAAATATTAAAAAAAAATAAAAAAATAAGAAGAAGTTGGCTTTAAATGATGAGACACATACTGCCTATGTTCTCCTTTAAGATTTTAATGGTTTCCTGTTTCACATTTAGGTCTTTCATCCATTTTGAATTTATTTTTGTGTATGGTGTAAGAAAGTGATCCAGTTTCATTCTTTTTCATGTTGCTGTCCACTTTTCCCAACACCCTTTGTTGAAGAGACTATTTTCCATTCGGATATTCCTTCCCCCTTTGTCAAAGATTAATTGACCATATGGTTATGGGTTCCTTTCTGGATTTTCTATTCTGTTCCATTGATCTATGTGCCTATTCTTCGTGCCAGTATGATATTGTTTTGACTACTACAGCTTTGTAACATACTTGAAGTCCAGAATTCTGATGCCTCTAGCTTTGCTTTTCTTTTTCAAGGTTGCTTTGGCTGTTCGTGGTCTTTTATGATTCCATACAAATTTTAGGATTGTTTGTTCCAGCTCTGTGAAAAATGTTGTTGATATTTTGATAGGGATTGTATTAAATGTATATATTGCTTTGGGTAGTTATTGACATTTTAACAATAACTGTTCTTCTAATCCATGAGCAAAGAACGTTTTTCCATTTCTTTGTGTCATCTTCAATTTCTTTCATCAATGTCTTATACTTTTCAAAGTACAGATCTTTCATCTCTTTGGTAAGGTTTATTCCTAAATATCATATAGTTATGGGTGCAATTGTAAATAGGATTGATTTCTTGATTTCTCTTCCTGCTACTTCATTATTGGTGTATGGAAATGCAACAGATTTCTGTATGTTGATTTTGTATCCTGCAACTTCACTGATCTGTATCAGTCCTAGCAATTTTGGGGTGAGGCTTTTGGGTTTTCTATACAGGGTATATGTCATCTGCAAATAGTGAAAGCCTTAGTTCTTTCTTGCTGATTTGGGTGCATTTTAATTGTTTTTATTGTCTGATTGCTAAAATTATGACTTCCAGTACTATGTTGAATAACAATGGTGAGGGTGGACATCCCTGTCTTATTCCTGACAAAGAGGAAAAGCTCTGTTTTTCCCCTTGAGGATGATATTAGCTGTGGGATTTTCATATATAGCCTTTATGATGTTCAGGTATATTCCCTCTAAACCTGCTTTGTTAAGGGTTTTTAACATGAATTAATATTGTACTTTGTCAAATACTTTTTCTGTACCTATTGAAATGATTATGTTTCTTATCCTTCCTTTTATTAATGTGGTGTATCATGTTGATTGGTTTTGGAATAATGAACCACCCTTGGATCCCAGGAATAAATCCCACTTAATTGTGGTTAATGATTCTTTTAATGTACTGTTAGATTCTATTTTCTAGTGTATTATTAAGAATTTTTGCATCTGTGTTCATCAGGGATATTGGCGTGTAGTTCTCTTTTTTAATGAATATTTTCTGGTTTTGGTATCAGGGTAATGCTGGCCTCATAGAATGAATTTGGAAGTTTTTCTTCCAATTCGAATATTTGAAATAGTTTGAGAAGAATAGGTATTAACTCTTCTTTAAATGTTTGGAAGAGTTCACCTGTGAAGCTATCTGGCCCTGAACTTTGTTTATTGGGAGATTTTTATATACGGATTCAATTTCTTTGCTTTGTTCCTTTTCAAGCTTTTTATTTCTTCCTGTTTTACTTTAGGTGGTTTATATGTTTCTAGGAATTTATAGATTTCTTCCAGGTTGTCCAATTGGTTAGCATATAATTTTCCATAATATTCTCTTCTAATTATTTGTATTTCCATGGTATTGATTTTTATTATTCCTCTCCTCTCTCTCGTTTGTGATTTTATTTATTTGTGTCCTTTTACTTTCCTATTTGATAAGTCTGGCTAGGGGTTAATCAATTATATTAATTGTTTCCTAGAACCAGATCTGGGTTTCATTGATATATTCTATTGTTTTTTCAATTTGTATATCATTTATTTCTGCTCTCATATTTATTATTTCCCTTCTTGTGCTGGCTTTAGGCTTCATTTCTTGTTTCTCTAGCTTCTTTATATGTAAGGTTAGGTTGTTAATTTGATATATTTTCTTGCTTCCTGAAGTAGGCTTGTATTGCCTACCACACCATACCTTGTAAGTTCCTTCTGAGGAGTGCTTTTACTGCATCCCAAACGTTTGGACCATTGCGGTTGCATTTTCATGTTTCCTTGTATTTTTTAAATTTCTTCCTTGCTTTTGTTGTTGACCTGTTCACTGTTTACTAGCATGTTGTATAACCTCCATGTATCTGTGGCATTCCAAGCTCTTTTCTTGTGGTTGACTTCAAGTTTCATAGTATTTTTGTCAGAAAAGATGCACTGTATGACCTCAATCCTTTTGTATATGTTGAAGCTCATTAAGGGACCTATTCTAGAGAATGTCCCAAGTGCACTTGAGAAGAATGTGTATTCTGCTGTTTAAGATGGAATGTTCTGAATATATCTGTTAAGTCCATCAGATCAAGCGTGTCATTCATAGATATTGTATCCTGGTTTCTTTTCTTTTATTCTTTTTTTTTAATTTATTTTTTAAAAATATTTATCGTCAAATTGGTTTCCATATAACACCCAGTGTTCATCCCCACAAGTGCCCTCCTCCATGCCCATCACCCCGCTCCAACTCCCCACACCTCATCTGCCCTCAGTTTGTTCTAGGCATTCAAGTGTTTCACATTGTTTCCCTCCCTCCCTCTCCCCCAAAATTATTCACCTTCTTCTCCCCCATGGTCCTTCGTTAATTTCCTAATATGCCTATATGTACAAACATATGGTATTTGTCCTTCTCTGCCTGACTTATTTAACTCAGCATAATACCCTCAAGGTCCATCCATGTTGCGACACATGGCCAGATTTCATTCTTTCTCATTGCCATGTAGTATTCCATGGTATAGATAAACCACATCTTCTTGATCCATTCATCTGCTGATGGACACTTCGGCTCTTTCCATGTTTTAGCTACTGTGGAGAGTGCTGCTATGAACATTGGGGTACATGTGCTCCTATGCCTCAGCATTTCTGTATTCCTTGGGTAAATTCCTAGCAGTGCTATTGCTGGGTCATAGGGGAGTTCTATTGTTAGTTTCCTGAGGAACCTCCACACTGTTTTCCAGAGGGGCTGTACCAGTTTACATTCCCACCAACAGTGTAGGAGGGTGCCCGTTTCTCCACATCCTCGCCAGCATCTAGAGTTCTCTGTTTTGCTCATTTTAGCCACTCTGACTGGCGTGAGGTGGTATCTCAGTGTGGTTTTGACGTGTATTTCCCTGATGAGGAGGGATGCTGAGCATCGTTTCCTGTGTCTGTTGGCCATCTGGATGTCCTGTTTGGAGAAGTGTCCGTTCATCTCTTCTGCCCATTTCTTCACTGGGTTGTTTGGTTTTCGGGTGTGGAGTTTGGGGAGTTCCTTATAGATTCTGGATATTAGCCCTTTATCTGATATGTCATTTGCATCTTTTCCCATTCCGTTGGTTGCCTATTAGTTTTGCGGGTTGTTTCCTTTGCTGTGCAGAAGGTTTTAATCTTGATGAGGTCCCAAGAGTTTATTTTCACTCTTGATTCCCTTGCTTTTGGGGATGTGTCAAGTAAGAAGTTGCTGCTGTGGAGGTCAAGGAGGTTGTTTCCTGCTTTGTTCTCTAGGGTGTTGATAGTTTCCTGTCTCACTTTCAGGTCCTTTATCCATTTTGAGTTCATTTTTGTGTATAGTGTGGGAAATTGATCTAGTTTCATTCTTCTGCATGTTGCTGTCCAGTTTTCCTAACACCATCTGTTAAAAAGGCTATCTTTTTTCCATTGGATATTGTTTCCTGCTTTGTCAAAGATCAGTTGGCTGTATACTTTTGGGTCCACTTCTGAGTTCTCAATTCTGTTCCATTGGTCTCTGTGTCTGTTTTTGTGCCAATACCATACTGTCTTGATGATGACAGCTTTGTAGTAGAGGCTAAAGTCTGGGATGGTGATCCCTCCCGTTTTGGTTTTATTTTTCAGGATTACTTTGGCTATTCGGGGTCTTTTGTGGTTCCATACAAATTTGAGGATAGTTTGTTCTGGTTTTGAGAAGTATGCTGGTGCAATTTTGATTGGAATTGAATTGAATGTGTAGAGTGCTTTGGGTAGTAATGACATCTTAACTATATTTATTCTTCCTATCCATGAGCATGGAATCTTTTTCCATTTCTTTGTGTCTTCTTCAATTTCCTTCATCAGTTTTCTATAGTTTTCATCATACAGATCTCTTGTATCCTTGGTTAGGTTTATTCCGAGGTATTTTATGGTTTTTTGTGCAATTGTGAATGGGAGCAGCTTCTTGATTTCTCTTTCTGTTGCTTCATTGTTGGTGTATAAAAACGCAACCGATTTCTGTACGTTGATTTTGTACCCTGCAACTTGGCTGAATTCTTGGATCAGTTCTGGTAGGCTTCTGGTGGAATCTGTCGGGTTTTCGATGTAGAGTATCATGTCATCTGCGAAGAGGGAAAGTTTGACTTCCACTTTGCCCATTCCGATGCCTTTGATTTCCTTTTGGTGTCTGATGGCTGATGCTAGGACTTCCAGCACTATGTGAAACAACAGTGGTGAGAATGGGCATCCCTGTCATGTTCCTGATCTCAGGGGGAAAGCTCTGAGTTTTTCCCCGTTGAGGATGATGTTAGCTGAAGGCTTCTCATAGATGGCTTTGATGATGTTTAAGTAGGTTCCTTCTATCCCAACTTTCTCGAGAGTCTTTATTAAGAAGGGATGCTGTATTTTGTCAAATGCTTTTCTGCATCTATTGACAGGATCATATGGTTTTTATCTTTTCTTTTACTGATATGATGTATCACATTGATTGATTTGCGAATGTTGAACCAGCCCTGTAACCCAGGAATGAATCCCACTTGATCTTGGTGGATGATTCTTTTTATATGCTGCTGGATTCGATTTGCAAGGATCTTGTTGAGAATTTTTGCGTCCGTATTCATCAAGGATATTGGCCTGTAGTTCTCCTTTTTTGCTGGATCTCTGTCTGGTTTGGGAATCAGAGTGATGCTGGCTTCATAAAATGAGTCCGGGATTTTTTCTTCGATTTCTATTTTTTGGAATAGCTTGAGAAGAATTGGGATTAATTCTGGGTTTTTTTTGTTGTTTTTTTGGTGGGGGATTAATTCTGTTTTAAATTTCTGGTAGAATTCCCCAGGGAAGCCATCAGGTCCAGGGCTCTTATTTGTTGGAAGATTTTTGATTACTGATTCGATTTCTTCACTCGTTATAGGTCTGTTCAGGTTTTCTATTTCTCCCATGTGAATTTTGGTAGTCAGTGTGTGTTTAGGAAATTGTCCATTTCTTCTAAGTTGTCCAATTTGTTGACATATAATTTTTCATAGTATTCCCTGATAATTGCTTGTATTTCTGAGGGGTTGGTTGTAATAAGTCCATTTTCATTCATAATTTTGTCTATTTGGGTGCTCTCTGTTTTCTTTTTGAGAAGTCTGGGTAGAGGTTTGTCAATTTTGTTTACTTTTTCAAAAAAACAACTCTTCGTTTCATGGATCTGTTCAATTGTTTCTTTGGTGTCTATGTTGTTTATTTCTGCTCTAATTTTTACTATTTCTCTTCTTCTACTGGGTTTAGGGCGTTCTTGTTGCTCTGACTCTAGGTCATTTAGGTGAGCTCTTAGATTTTGCACTTGCGCTTTTTCTAGTCTCTTGAAATAGGCCTGGAGAACAATGCACTTTCCTCTTAGGACTGCCTTTGCCGCATCCCATAGATTTTGAATGGTTGTGTTTTCATTTTCATTTGTTTCCATATATTTTTTTATTTCATCTCTAATTGCCTGATTGGCCCATTCATTCTGTAGAAGGGTGTTCTTTAACCTCCATGTTTTTGGAGGTTTTCCAGACTTCTTCCTGTAATTGATTTCAAATTTCAAAGCATTGTGATCTGACAGTGTGCATGGTATGATCTGTATTCTTTTGAATTTATTGAGGGCTGCTTTATGTCCCAGTATGTGATCTGTCTTGGAGAATGTGCCCTGCGCACTTGAGAAGAAAGTAAATTCCCTGGCCTCAGAATGTAAAGTTCTAAATATATCTGTCAGATCCATCTGGTCCAATGTGTTTTTCAAGTCCATTATTTCTTTAGTGATGTTCTGTCTGGTTGATCTATCCATTGCTGTAAGCGGAGTATTAAAGTCCCCTGCTATTAGCACATTCTTATCTATAAGCTTGTTTCTGTGTCTGATTAATTGTTTTGGATATATAGGTGCTCCCATATTCGGTGCGTAGACATTTCTGATTGTTAGTTCTTCCTGATGGATGGACCCTGTAATTATTATGTAGTGCCCTTCTTCATCTCTTGTTATTGTCTTTAATTTAAAGTCCAGTTTGTCTGATATAAGTATCGCTACTCCAGCTTTCTTTTGATTTCCTGTAGCACGATATATATTTCTCCATCCCCTTACCTTTAATCTGAAGGTATCTTCCCGTCTAAAATGAGTTTCTTGTAGACAGCATATAGATGGATTTTGTTTTTTAATCCATTCTGCTACCCTATGTCTTTTGATTGGAGCATTCAGCCCTTTACATTCAGTGTTATCATTGAAATATGTGGGTTTAGAGTCTTTGTATCTTTTGTAGGGTTCATGTTTGTGGTGGTGTCTCTGGTATCTTTGTTCCTTGCAACCTTTCCTTCAGAGCATCCCCCTCAGGATTTCTTGTAGGGCTGGCTTAGTGGTGACAAATTCTTTCAATTTCTGTTTATTTGGAAAGGTTTTTATCTCTCCTTCTATTTTGAATGACAGGCTTACTGGATAGACGATTCTTGGCTGCATATTTTTACTGTTCATCACATTGAAGATCTCCTGCCATTCCTTTCTGGCCTGCCAAGTTTTAGTAGATAGTTCTGTCACCACTCTGATAGGTTTCCCTTTGTATGTGAGGGCTCTATTCTCCCTAGCTGCTTTCAAAATTCTCTCTTTGTCCTTATATTTTGCCATTTTGACTATGATATGTCGTGCAGAAGATCAGTTCAAGTTACGTCTGAGGGGAGTCCTCTGAGCCTCTTGTATTTCCACATTTACTTCCTTCCCCCGGTCGGGGAAGTTCTCTGCTGTAATTTGTTCCAGGACTCCTTCAGCACCTTTCCCTCTCTCTTCCTCTTCTGGGATTCCTATGATATGGATATTGTTGCGTTTGACCGTATGGCTGATCTCTCAAATTCTTCTTTCCTGTTCCTGGATCAGTTTGTCTCTTTTTTTGTCAGCTTCTTGTTTTTCTATAATGGTGTCTTCTAAATCACTTATTCTCCTTTCTGCCTCTTCAATCCGTGCATTGGAGGCCTCTAATTAGTTATGTATCTCATTTATCGCATTTTTTAATTCTTCATGCCTATTTTTATTTTCCATTCTGTCTGTAGCCATAGTTTCCTTGATGTCCCCTATGTTTTTTTCAAACCCAGCTATTAATTTTACCATTATTATTCTAAAATCTTGTTCAGTTATGCTGCTGATATCTGTTTTGAGCAGTTCATTAGCTGTCATTTCTTCTTGGAGTTTCTTTGGAGGAGAGCTCTTTCGTTTTGTCATTTTAGTTAGACCGGCTCTTGTTGGTTTTAAAGACCTGTTTTGCTCTCTGTTTCTATGAGTGCTGCTATATCCAAGAAGACTCTTTGACTTTCCAGGGCCTATCCTTTCAGAGATTGTTTTTTGAATGGTATCCCTCGGTCTCTCTTGTTGGGACCTTGGTTATTTTATTTTCCTATTCGTAGTGATATTTGGGACTCTTCACCTTGTGTGCTCTAGCTTGTTTCTTGAGGTAGCCCTGGAATAGAAAACAGACAGAGAAACACACAGGGAGCAGGAGCACACAAACGCACAGGCTAATTCAACTAACATGCAAAGCGAGAGGGAAAACGAAAAAGTTAAGAGAAAAGATGGAGCAGGGAGGGCGAATAATATGGAGTATAAAGTACATAAATGGGTCAAAAAAGGGGAAAAGAAAAGGAAAAAAAAAAGAAGATAACCGATGGACAAAGAACGGTTTAGAGCATATACCTGGTTTTCCCAGCTACAGTTAAATAGCCGTGTATATGCAGTGCTGGTTGAAGAGCATAGAGAAAGAGAGAGAAGTCAGGGCGGAATGAGGTAGAATTGGAAATAGAATGAACAGGCAGAAGGGATAAGAAGCTTTTTTCAAGGAGGTAAAGGGTAGAATATGGTTGGATAGGTGAGAGAAGGATGCTGGAATTATCCAGAGAAACTATATAGTCTAATTACTCCTGAGAGAAAGAGCTGAAAATGTCGGTAGGTGTAGAATTTACATTTAGAGAATGGACTCGTTGTGATTGTTTAAGCAAGCTGGCGACCAGAGTTAGTCAGGTCAGTGTTCTGGGGAAAAAAGAGAGAAAAGAGAAACAAGAAGAAAAAAAGAAAGAGAAAAAAGGGAAAAAAAGAAAGAAAAAGAAAAAAAGAAAAAAACAAAAAAAAAGGAGAAAAAAAGGAAAAAGAAAAAGAAAGAAAAAAAAAGGGAGGAGGGCACCTCTCAGGCAGGGATGGGTGTGCCGTGATCCAATGCCTCAGGCGGGAGCTCTGCCTTGGCGGTTGTGAGGAGAGTGACGGTGCTCCAGTCCCTTCTTGAATCAAGAGCTGCACCTCGCTTTTTTCGGCGTGTAAACTCCCCGTTCCGGGGACGCAGCCGAAGTTGGTTCCACTCCTCAACCCAGGGCAGTTCCAATCTCCAAATCCCAGTCCGCGCGCCCCGCTGAAGTTGCCTTAGACACAGCTTCCCAGGCCGCCCCCTCGGGCAATTCCAGGCTCCCTGCCGAGCTCTGGGGGCGGAGTTAGAATCGCTGCTTCCTTCTCTGGGTCAGGCTGGCGCGCATGGGCGGGGGCTGGCCTGCCGGGTGCTCTGAGCCCGAATCCGCTGGAGTGAGGAAAACCAGGTCCCTCTCTGGCTCGTCACCCGAAACACGAACTCACAGGCTAATATCCCAGTTTTTAGTTCTCTGCCTTCCCTCTGGAGTTCCAGCCAGCCAGGAGCGCGGACACCCGGTGTCCACATGGCTCTTTCAGGGGCCCCAGCCGCCCAGGAGCTACAATGGCGGCAGGGGCGCCACCACTCTGAAGTCCTGCCTCCCGGAACCAGCACAAAGAAGCATTTTGTGTGCTCAGCTCCCCCCAGGACCAGTTGGCGTGAGGGGACCTGGTGTGCAGGTATTTGGCAAGTACAGTCTTTCTATGCACCGAGCGGAGGTTTTCCCCCCTCTGAGTGGAGATTTTTCTGTTTCGGACTCTCTCCTTTTCCCCTCTCACTCCCCATAGAGGGCAGAGGGGGATCGTCTACCACCCTGGAGTCTCCGATCCCGGCCCGGTTTTATCTTCCCCGGTTCGCACTCACATTAGAAGTCTCTCTCAGTGGATTCTGCGTCCTTTTTCTCCCAATCTCTCAGGTTTTGTAAGGTTTCCAATGGCTTCAGATCTATTCTGTGTGATGTATGGGCGCGATTGCAGGTACGGAGCTCCTTATTTCTCCGCCATCTCGCCCCCTTCCTCTCTAAGTCTAGTCTAGTGTTGCATAAGTCTTTTCCCTTTGGTACAGCTTCATTATTTTCCATTATCTTGTCTTCCAGGTTACTGATTCATCCCTCTGCTTCTTGTAGACTGCTCTCCATTGCATCAAGCCTGTTTCCAGTCTTATTTATTGCATTCTTCATTTCTGATTGTTTTTTAACTCTTTTATCTCTGTAGTAATGGATTCCCTGATGTCTTCCATCCTTTTCACAAGTCCAGTAAGTATTCTTATGATCATTGCTTTAAATTCTCCAGTAGTCATGTTACTTACATCTGTTTCACTTAGATCTCTGGCTATGGCCTTATCTTCTTTCATTTATGATACATTCCTCTATCTCTGTCCTCATATTTTGTCGCAGGCTCTGCCATCATCAGTGTGTGGAAAAGCCAGTTATTTCTTCTCCTCCTGAATACAATGGCCTTATGATGAGGAAGTCATGTAATGCCCAGACCCGGGTGCTCAGAAAGTATCTCTGGTGTGTGCTTTGTGCACTCTACTGTTGGGTTTTGGCTGCTCTATCCTTCAGGCCAGTCATCTGCAGAGGCTCTCCTTTCCTGCAGTGGTCAATATTTGGTCTGTCCTAAGCGAGGCAAATTGTAACTAGGTGAGCTCTGGTCTGCTTGTAAAGTGAGATTTGACACCACCTCCACCAAAACTGAGGCCCTGCAGAACTCTGGTCTGGAGACATATTCTGGGTTGGGGTTTGTGCTGGTCTTCTGGGGGAGGGGCCAGCTGTGCTGGGATTGAGGCAAGCGTGACTGAGAAGTTTACTCCCACCAGAGTGCAGGGGTATGGGGCTTGGTGTAAGCAAGTTGGAAGCCAATGTCAAACACTGATCTGTTTCCTGCAGATGGCTCTGTATTTATGCTGAGGGGTGGGGGAGGGAAATGGTGCCCGCCAGTTCCTTTGCTCCTAGACAGTCATCTCTGTGAATGCTGGCTCTCAGAGATGTGCTCTGAGAAGACTGAATATTACTCCCCTGTATGCCATGCTTTAAGCTCTGCTGTTTGCAAGAACTCATGAAATTCAGCCCATTTCCTTTTCCACATCAAAGTTTTTCGGGAAGCATTCTCTTTGTCCATTCCCCTGTGTACTTTTCTCCCCCTCACCCTTCTCCACAACCATGGATCCCTCTCCTCTGCAGCAACTATGATCCATTTCTCCCCTAAACCATGTCTTCCCATTTCCTACATTCTTCCATGTGGCCTCTTCTCTCCCTTTCTTGTGGAGTTGTTTTGTCAGTCTTCAATTCTATTTCTGGGGTATTTAGGATGATTTGGTGGTTATCTAGTTGTGTTCATGAGACAAGACATGCCTAGTGTCCTCCTATTTTGCTGCCATTTCCTTTCTCCATTTCAACACTTTTTTAAGTCTCAAACTGCCAGGTACATTATTATGCAAGAAGTATAAAGAAAGTGATTATCTGTACATTAAGCAAGCTGATTCAGAGTGTACTTTACTTCCCCAAAATGCTCAGGTTAGAAATAAAAACTTTTAGGGAGGGAGCAAGATCGCGGAGAAGTACGGAACTCCGTACATTTCACTCACCCCTGTATTTCACACGGAGAAGGACTGAAGCCATAGGAACCCTTACAGAATCCAGGGGTTTGGGAGGAAAAGGAGACAGAGTCTGCAGAGAAAACCTTCTAGCGTGAGTGTGAACTGGGGAAGATAAAATCGGGCCAGGACCAGAGACACAGAGGGACGGGGTACACCCCCTCTGCGGGGAGTCTAGAGGGGAAAGAGAGTGGCTGAAACTGCTCAAGACACTGTCCCTGTCGCTGGAGAAGAGAAAAAACTCTGCTCGGGACACAGAGGGATCCAGTTTCCTGCTCTCCAGCTGACCCTAGGCAGGACGCACGTGTCCCAGGTGACCCCTGGGGAAACTGCTCCCTGCTCGCCAGCTCAACCTGGAGGGGACACACGGCGGCCACGCCTTTCTGCTTCTGCCTCGGCAGGATCCCTAGAGGGGAGGCGAAAGGCTTAAAACTGGGAGATTTGCCCTCGAGCTTGTGTTTCGGCAGATAGGACACAGAGGGACCCGGTTTCCTGCTCTCCAGCTGACCCTAGGCAGGACGCACTCATTCCAGGGGACCCTGATGAAACCGCTCCTCCTCGCCAGCCCCACCTGGAGGAAACGAGAACAGCAGCTTCTGGCTCAATCCCCAGGGGGAAGGCAAGAGGCTTGGGACTGCTCTGAGGGGCTCACCTGAGACTTTATATATCTGGCAATTTCAGTGGGGCGCGCGGACTGGGATTTGGAAACGAGGCCTGGCCTAGGATATAGAGCACAGCCAACCGTGACTGCGCCCCTGGCACAGGAGTTTACACACCAAAAAAGTGAATTGCAGCGCTTGGTTCAAGAAGGAACTGGAGTGCCGCAACTCCTACCCACAACCTTCAAGGCAAGACTCCCGCGGGATGCACTGTATCAAACCACGCCCATCCCTGCTAGAGAGCTACCCTCTTCCTTTTTATTTATTTATTTATTGATTGATTTAATTTTTATTTATGTATTTTTTTTTACCGGATATGGGGCAAGACCAACATGGATGCACTGCGCTGATTAATTCTTGTCACTGGCTTGCTTCAACAGTCACATTTAATCCATTCTCCCATCCAAGTACTAACCAGGCCCTACCCTGCTTAGCTTCCGAGATCAGACGAGATCAGGAGATCGGGCGCATTCAGGGTGGTATGCCCTAGACGCTTAACCCATTCTCTAGATGTAAATTCTACACCTACCTACCTTTCCATCTCTTTTTCTCTGGATTAATCAGGCTATATAGTTTCTCTGCATAATATCATAGTCATTTCTTTCACCTCTTCTGCAACCATATTCCACTCTTTCGCTCTTTGAAAAAAGCTTCTTATTCCTTCTGCCTGCTGATATCATTTCCAATTTCACCTCATCCCCGCCCTGTCATTTGTCTCTTTCTCTATGCTCTTCAACCAGCACTGCATACACCTAGCTATTGATTTGTAGCTGGGAAATATGGTTATATGCTTTAAACTGTTCTTTGTCTATTGGGTTTCTTCTTTTTTCCTTTCCTTTTATTCTTTTTTTCTTTTTTATGCATTTTTATTTTTTTTATTTTTCACCTTCCATCGTCCCTCTTTCTCTTTTCTTTTTCGTTTTCCCTTGCATTTTGTGTGTTTGTTGGATTTCTCAGTGCGTTTGTGTGCTGTTTTTCCCTGTGTGTTTGTCTGTCTGTTTTCTTCTCCAGGGCTACCTCAAGAAACAAGCCAAGGTACACACGTGGAGAGTCCCAAGTACCACTATGAGTATGAATATAAAATAACCAAGGTCTCAACAAGAGAGACCAAGAGATACCATTCAAAGAACACTTTCTGAATGGATAGGCCCTGGAAAGTCAAAGAGCCTTCTTTAGTACAGCAGCTCTCAAAGATTCAGAGAGCATAACAAGCTTTTAAAATGAACAAGAGATAGGAAGATAACCAAATTGACAAAACGTAAGAGCTCTCCTCCAAAGAAATTCCAGGAAGACTTGACACCTAAAGAACTGCTCAAAACAGATATAAACAACATAACTGAAAAAGAATAAAGAACAATATTCATAAAATTAATAGCTGTCCTTGAATAAAGCATGGAGGACATGAAAGAAACTATGGCTACAAACACCATGGAGCTTAAAAATAGATATGATGAATTTAAAAATGGGATAAATGAGATACATGATAAACTGGAGGCGTCCAGTGCACGTATTGAAGAGGCAGAAAGGAGAATAAGTGACTTAGAAGACACCTTTATAGAAAAAGAAGAAAGTGAGTAAAAGAGAAAAACTGATGCAGGAACATGAAAGAAAAGTTCGAGAGCTCAGCGATACAATCAAATGGAACAATATCTGTATCATAGGAATTCCAGAAGAGGAAGTGAGAGGGAAAGATGCTGAAGGAGTCCTGGAACAAATTATAGCAGAGAACTTCCCCAATCTGGGGTAGGAAGTAGATGCTGAAATTCAAGAGGCACAGAGAACTCCCCTCAGACGTGACTTAATTAATCTTCTGCACGACATATCATAGTGAAAATGACAAAATATAAGGACAAAGAGAGAAATTTGAAGGCAGCCAGGGAGAAAATGGCCCTACCATGCAGAGGGAAACCTATCAGAGTGGGGACAGACCTATCTAATGAAACTTGGCAGGCCAGAAAGGAATGGCAGGAGATCTTCAATGTGATGAACAGAAAAAATATGCAGCCAAGAATCCTCTATCCAGCAAGCCTGTCATTCAGAATAGAAGGAGAGAAAAAAGTCTTTCCAAATAAACAGAAATTGAAACAATTTGTCACCACTAAGCCAGGCTTACAAGAAATCCTGAGGGGGACTCTCTGAGGGAAATGTTGCAAGGAACACAAGATGCTAGAGACATACCACAAGCAGGAATCCCACAAACGACACAATGACTTTAAACCCATATATTTCAATAATAACACTGAATGTAAATGGGCTGAATGCTACAGTCAAAAGACATAGGGTAGCAGAATGGATAAAAAACCAAAATCCATCTATTTGCTGTCTACAAGAGACTCATTTTAGACAGGAGGACACCCTCAGATTGAAAGTAAGGGGATGGAGAAATATCTATCGTGCTACAGGAAGTAAAAAAAAAAGCTGCAGTAGCTATACTTCTTTCAGACAAAGTTGACTTTAAAGTAAAGACAGTAACAAGGATGAAGAAGGGTATTATGTAATAAATAAAGTGTCTGTCCATCAGGAAGAGCTAACAATTATAAATGTCTACGCACCAAATATGGGAGTACCTAAATAAATAAAACAATCACAAACAGAAACAGTCTTATCGAAAAGAACGTGCTAATAGCAAGGGACTTTAATACTCCACAGACAGCAATGGACAGATCAACTAGACAGAAAATCAATAAAGACGCAATGAACATAAATGACACATTGGACCAGATAGAATTGACAGATATATTTAGAACTCTACACCCTGAGGCTATGGAATTCACATTCTTTTCAAGTGCCCATGGCACATTTTCCAAGATATATCACATACTGGGACATAAAGCAGCCCTCAAGAAATATAAAAGAATTCCTAGGTATTTTATGGTTTTCTGTGCAATTGTGAATGGGATCAGCTTCTTGATTTCTCTTTCTGTTGCTTCATTATTGGTGTATAAGAATGCAACCGATTTCTGTACGTTGATATTGTACCCTGCAACTTCACTGAATTCTTGGATCAGTTCTAGTAGGCTTCTGGTGGAGCCGGTCGGGTAATCTATGTAGAGTATCATGCCGTGTGCGAAAAATGAGTTTGACTTCTTTGCCAATTCAGCATAGTTTCAGGGTACAACTTCAACATACAGAAAAAGGTTGCATTCTTACAAACCAATAATGAAACAATAGAAAGAGAAATCAAGAGCTGTTCCCATTCACAACTGCGCAAAAAATCATAAAATACCTAGGAATAAACCTAACCAAGGATACAAGATATCTGTATGATGAAAACTATAGAAAACTTATGAAGGAAATCGAAGAAGACACAAAGAAATGGAAAAAGATTCCATGCTCACGGGTTAGAAGAATAAATATAGTTAAAATGTCATTACTGCCCAAAGCAATCTACACATTGAGTGCAATTCCAATCAAAATTGGACCAGCATCTTTCTCAAAACTAGAACAAATTATCCTAAAATTTGTTTGGAACCACAAAAGACCCCGAATAGCCAAAGTAATATTGAAGAAGAAAACCAACAGGGGAGGCATCACCATCCCAGATTTTAGCCTCTACTACAAAGCTGTCATCATCAAGACAGTATGGTATTGGCACAAAAACAGACACAGAGACCAATGGAACAGAATGGAGAACTCAGAAGTGGACCCAAAAGTTTACAGCCAACTGATCTTTGACAAAGCAGGAAACAATATCCAATGGAAAAAAAGACAGCCTTTTTAACAGATGGTGTTGGGAGAATTGGACAGCAACATGCAGAAGAATGAAACTAGATCATTTTCTCACACCATGCACAAAAATAAACTCAAAATGGATAAAGGACCTGAACGTGAGACAGGAAACTATCAACACTCTAGAGAACAAAGCAGGAAACAACCTCCTTGACCTCCACCGCGACAACTTCTTACTTGACACATCTCCAAAAGCAAGAGAAGCAAGAGCGAAAATAAACTCTTGCGACCTCATCAAGATTAAAAGCTTCTGCACAGCAAAGGAAACAACCCAGAAAATTAATAAGCAACCAACGGAATGGGAACAGATACTTGCAAATGACATATGAGATAAAGGGTTAATATCCAGAATCTATAAGGAACTCACCAAACTACACGCCTGAAAAACAAACAACCCAGTGAAGAAATGGGCAGAAGACATGAACAGACACTTCTCCAAAGAGGACAACCAGATCGCTAACAGACACATGAAATGATGCTCAGCATCCCTCCTCATCAGGGAAATACACGTCAAAACCACACTGAGATACCACCTCACGCCAGTCAGAGTGGCTAAAATGAGCAAAACAGAGAACTCTAGATGCTGGCGAGGATGTGGAGAAACGGGCACCCTCCTACACTGTTGGTGGGAATGTAAACTGGTGCAGCCCCTCTGGAAAACAGTGTGGAGGTGCCTCAGGAAACTAACAATAGAACTCCCCTAGGACCCAGCAATAGCACTGCTAGGAATGTACCCAAGGGATACAGAACTGCTGATGCATAGGAGCACATGTACCTCAATGTTCATAGCAGCACTCTCCACAATAGCTAAAACCTGGAAAGAGCCTAAGTGTCCATCAACAGATGAATGGATCAAGAAGATGTGGTTTATCTATACCATGGAATACTACATGGCAATGAGAAACAATGAAATCTGGCCATGTGTAGCAACATGGATGGACCTTGAGGGTGTTATGCTGAGCGAAATAAGTCAGGCAGAGAAGGACAAATATCAGATGTTTGCACGTATAGGAGGATTAGGAGGAACTTGACGGAGGACCAAGGGGGAGAAGAAGGGCGGAAATGGTGGGGGAAAGGGAGAGAGGCAAACCATGAGAGACTCTTGAATGCTGACAAAAACTGAGGACTGATGGATGTTGGGGAGAGGAGGGATGGGCATGGAGGAGGGCACTTGTGGGGATGAGCACTGAGTCTTATGTGGAAACTAATTTGACAATAAACTATTTGTAAAAAAAAAAAGTAATTTTGAAGAATAATTAATAGTTATGTTAAAAAGCTGTATGAGTGCAGTTTAATTTTAAAAGTACATTTTTTATCATCTTTATTGAGATATAATTCACAATTCCATATAATTTGACCACTTAAAACGTACAATTCAGTAGATTTTAGGATATTCACGCAGTTGCACAACCATCACCACAATTAATTTAGAATATATAGAAACCCCATACCCTTTAGCAATCACTCTCAATCCCTCCATTCCTTCTAGGCAACCGCTAGTATACCTTTCTGTCTCTATAGATTTGCCTATTCTGGACATTTCACACAATTCATGACTTCATGGAATTATATATGTGGCCTTTGGTGAAAAAATATTTGCAAATCAAATATCTGATAAGATACTTGTATGTATGCAGAATCTATAAAGAACATTTACAATTCTATAATATAAAGAAAAACCAATTATTAAAAAAATGATAAAGGATCTGAATAGACATTTCTCCATATGCAAATAATCATATGAACTATGAAATAAGCCCATGAAAAGATGCCTAACATTATTAACCATTAGAGGAATGCAAATCAAAACTACAGTACACCACTCAATATCCACTAGGATCCAAAAGACAGGTAATAGTGTTGACAATAATGTGGAAAAATCAGAACCCTCATACATTGGTGGTTGGAGTATAAAGTGGATCAATCACTTTGGAAAACAGTTTGACAATTCTTCAAAATGTTAAACATAAAAATACCATATGGCCCAGAAATTCCTGTCCTTGTATATAACAAAGAGAAATAAAAGCATATGTCCACACAAAAACTTCTACATGCATGTTCACAGCAGCTATTCATAATGACCATAAAGTGAAAACAACCCTAATGTCTATCTGCTGATAAATAGATGTATAAAATGTGGTATATCCATGTAACGGAATACTATTTGGCAACCAAAAGAATAGGTGCTACAACATGGATGAACCTTGAAAACATTATAAAATTACATTTTAAATTTTTATTTAAAACTTTTCAGTGTTAAAATGTATTTATGTATGTAGAAAAATACTGAAGTAAAATGTAACAAAAATATAAGTACAAATTTAATTTTTACCTTGTTACTCCCTTCTCTATGTAGCTTTGACTCGATAGAGCCTTCAACTTTTCTCTTGCCAATAAATTATAATTTAAAGTAAATTATAAGTTTAGATAATAAACTTATGTTTATTATATGTATGATACAATTGTATACATTACTCTCTGTTCATTAAGATAAGTTGTATTCTTGTTTTTCTTTATGTGTTTCACCTCTCCCCCCTCAACCTTCCCTCTGGCAACCACCTGTTTGTTCTTTGTATTTAAGAGTCCGGGTTTTTTTGTTCATCCTCTATATTCATTTGTTTTGTTTCTTAAATTCCACATATGGTGAGATCATATAGTATTTGTCTTTCCTGTCTGACTTATTTCACTTAGCATCATACCCTCTAAGCCCATCTATGTTGTTACAAAAGGCATTTCTTGCCAATATTCTTATCTCCCTAACTCCACTGCCTCATCCAGAAAAAATAAAATCCAGATTCAATCTGTCTGCCTTTTCCATTCCTATAGTCAGGCTTCTGAGAACTACCACAAAAATAATATAACCGATTATAAATACTGATTGCACTTATTACAAATAACACAACTGAGATTATTTGTGGTCTCCAGCCTAAACTGGCTTGAAAAATCGTCACTACTTACCTACTTACCAGTAGTTCTTTCTTCTATTAACCACAACTTCACACAGTCTCTCATATCACTGCTATCCCATATCATAATTAAAGTCTAACACATGCAATAAGGCTAGAATAAGATATAAAGGCATTCTGGAAAAGAAAAATAAAACTATCCTGATTTGCAGACAACATGATTGACTACATAGATAATTCAAAGATCCTACAAAAACTCTAAGAACTAAATAAGTGAGTTTAGCAAGTTCACAACACATAAAATCAACACAAATATCTATTGTGTTTCTATACACTAACATGCACAATGGGGAAACCAAAATTAAAAATACAATACCACCTATAATAATTCCAAAACTTAAAGAGCCAGATGTAAATCTAACAAATCATATTCAAGTCTTGTATGCTGAAACCTACAAAATACTGATGAAAAAGACCAAAAAAAGTCCTAAATAAATGAAGAGACAGACTATGCTCATGGGTCAGAATACTCAGTATAGTTAAGATTTCAGTGCTCCCCAAATTGATAGACAGGTTAATGCAATCCCAACTAAAATTGTAGCAGGATTTTTGTAAGTATAGACAAGCTTATTCTAAAATATATGGAAAAGTAAGGGAACTGTTAGAGCCAAAATAAATCTGAAAAAGAAAATCAAAGTCAGAAGACAAAATCTGTCCAATTTTAAGACATAATTCTACAGTAGTCAGGACGAGGTGGTATTGGCAAAAGGATATAGCCATAAACCAATGGAACAAAATAAAAAGTAAAATTCTGAAATAGACCCACATAAAGATGATCTATTGATTACTATACAAAGATGTAACTGTAATTCACTGGAGAAAATACAGTTTTTCAACAAATGGTGCTAGAACATCTGGACATCACTAAAACAACATGTATACTTCACAACATATAAACTACATGACAATGAGAAAGAATGAAATCTGGCCATGTGTAGCAACATGGATGGAACTTGAGGGTGTTATGCTGAGCGAAATAAGTCAGGCAGAGAAGGACAGATACCATATGTTTGCACGTATAGGAGGAACAGGAGGAACTTTAACGGAGGACCATGAGGGAGAAGAAGGGGTAAATAGTGGGGAGAGGGAGGGAGGCAAACCATGAGAGACTCTTGAATGCTGAGAACAAACTGAGGGCTGATGGGGGTGTGGGGGAGGGGGAGGGGGTGATGGGCATGGAGGAGGGCACTTGTGGGGATGAGCATTGGGTGTTATATGGAAACCAACTCGACAATAAACTATTTAAAAATCTCAAAATAGATCATATGCCTAAATGTAAGATTTAAGACTATAAAACTCTTAGAACATAGGAGAAAATAGGCAAAATTATTAGATATGACATTAAAAGTAAAACACATAAAAGAAAAATTTACAAATTAGACTTGAACAAAATATAAAATATTTTCTCAGAACAACACTGTTAAGAGAATAAAAAACAAGCCACTGACTGGGAGAAGTATTTGCAAAACATGCATCTGATAAAGGACTTGTATCCAGAATATGTAAAGTGCTCTAAAAGCTCAAAAATAAAAAAATAAAAAACACCACAATAAAAATGGGCAAAAGGTTTGAATGGATACTTCACCAAAAAAGTGGAAATGGGCACAAGATGCTCAATATCACTAGCCATGAGGAAAATGCAAATTAAAATTGTGAGGAAATTCCTTTACACTCATTCTGGAATGGGTAAAAAAAAATTTTTTTAATAGTGATAATTCCAAGTATTGACAAGAATGCAGGACAATTGGAATTCTCATACATTTCTGGTGGGAATGCACAATAGCACAGGTACTCTGGAAGACAGCTTGGCAGTTTGTTATAAAGTTTCGTATAAAGTTAAATATACATTTACCATACGACCCAGTAATTTCATTCTTGAATATTTCCCCTACAGTACTGAAAACGTGTGTTCACTCAAAATTTGTATATGAATATAGCAGCTGTATTCTATCTGAGATGGTGGTTACAAGATTCTACACATGTGTAAAAGCTCATAGTACACCAAACAAAAGTTCATTTTACTTTAAATTTGAAAATTAAAGGGGCGCCTGGGTGGCTCAGTAGGTTAAGCGTCCGACTTCGGCTCAGGTCAAAATCTCGCGGTTCATGGGTTTGGCCCCACATCAGGCTCTGTGCTGACAGCTAGCTCAGATCCTGGAGCCTGTTTCAGATTCTGTGTCTCCCTCTCTTTCTGAACCTCCCCTGCTCATGCTGTCTCTCTCTCACACAAATAAATAAAAACATTAAAAATAATAAATTTAAAAATTAAAAAAAACTTCTGTTATGCTTCTCTCAAACTTCCTGTACCTTCTTTCCCTCTCTCCTACCACAAGAGGTCTGCTTCTTAAAATAATATCTTCCCTAACTTTGCTAAGTCTTTTTCCTGAACATCACATTAATATACTCATTCCTTAGGAAATCTATCCATTTTCTGGCTAAAGAATGTGTGTATATTGCATATATCTATAGATATATAGATAGTGTCTCCCACACTAGATTGTAAGTTCCTTGACGGCAAGGACTATGTCTTGTTCACATTTTAGTGCCAGCCTTTAAAACAGTGCCTGGCACATGTTAAGTATTCAATAAATATTTGTTGAATAAATGGTAAGGAGGGAGAAATAAAAAAAAGTCTCTGAGGTTATAGGTCCTTATTTTTCTTTATTCTTTTCTATATTTTCCAAATATCCTATAACGAATATGAACTCCTTTTATATTTAAAACACACTAGAATTAATTTTAGAGGCACCTGGGTGACTCAGTCAGTTAAGCGTCCAACTTCAGCTCAGGTCATGATCTCACAGTCCATGAGTTCCAGCCCCGCGTGGGGCTCTGTGCTGACAGCTCGGAGCCTGGAGCCTGTTTCAGCTTTTGTGTTTCCTTCTTTCTCTGCCCTTCCCCTGCTAGCGTCCTCTCTCTCTCTCTCTCTCTTTGTCTCTCTCTCTTTCTCTCTCTCTCTCTCTCTCTCTCACACACACACACACACAAATAAACATTTAAAAAGTATATAAGCATATTTACAACAAAAAAAATTATGAAGAAAATTAAGATCACCTATAATTCCACCATGTAAAGATAAGCCATGTTAACATTTTGTTCTATCCTTTGTAGTATTTTCTACAAATATTTTTCAAACACTGAGATCATATTGTCAGTTTTGAATTCTTCAGTTGTCATTAATGCCAAAAGTAGCTTCCCATTATATCAAGGTATTGTTAATTTAATCAATTTTATGCTTTTGAACATTAAGATTTTTTCCAATTTTTCACTATTATGAATAAGGCCATAAATATTATCATTGAACATTAATCTTTTTTTCCTATTTATAATCATTATCTTATGGTAGAATCCTAGAAGCAAAACTACTGGTATGAACTTAATTTTAAAAACTCTTGAAATATATGGCTTAATTGTTTTCCAGAAATCTTATAGCTACTTCAGTGCCTACTATATGCCAGATGTTGTTTTAGATAGATTTTATTGTGCTTATTTTACAGATGAAGAAACTAAGGTCCATTGACGTTATTTGTCCAGAGTCACAGAGTTTACAAGTTTCAGAGCTAGAATTCAGATTCAGAATTGTCCACTCTCAAAGCTCATGTTATTTTCATGTGAATTTAAAGATAAATATTTTTGAATTATCAGTTATATATTTACTTGAGAAAATGTGGAAAATACAAGTAGAAAGTAGTGAAAATAAAAATAAATTACTTGTGAACCCACCACTTTGAACAATCTAATATATTTTCTCAGTCTTTTGTTCCAGGTACAATTTATGGGTTAAAAATTATTATAACATTATTATATGATTTTTCATACTGCTCTTTTCACTTAGCATTTTTCAGTGCTGACCCATATGCTTCATAAATATAATTTTAACAGTTGCATATTATTGTCGATAGATGTTACCATGTAGATATTTACAGCTGTTCAGCTTACCTGTGAATTTCTTTTTTTTTCATTCCCAGGACCATCCATCTCCCATGAGGTTTATGGAATTCAAGGTTGGGAACCATTTTAATCTTCAAAATAAGTCACCATTGTGGATTGAAAGCTTCACAATTTACAAGCATTCCATCAAATACTTGCTGTGCAGATAGATGTTTCAGGACTTTACAAGTTATTTAATTTAGTAACTGAACTCATCAATCTGGTAGCAATTAATTCAAGCCAGTCTTCCTCTTTCTTCATTTCCCCTCCCCAGTCTGTAAAAACCTGAATGTAACATATATACTTCCCCAGAGACTCTTTTTATTCCTCTTGTCCGGTAAAGAGAAATTCAAAAGACTTCCATGGAGTCATTCACTCCTGTGGAAGGACTGTTAATTATCTTTACAGGGTCTTTGTGGTATTGAGGGAAATCAGATATGTTTGCTGCTGTGTGCCTGTGCGTTTATAAGCATGCATATGTGCAGCATTTTTACACAAAATTCTGCTGTGGTATTCTGAAAATCAGAGTTAAAAAATCCAAGGTTTTGGGGTGCCTGGGTGGCTTAGTCGGTTAAGCGTCCGACTTTCGCTTAGGTCATGATCTCACAGTTCGTGGGTTCGAGCCCCGCGTCAGGCTCTGTGCTGACTGCCAGCTCAGAGCCTGGAGCCTGTTTCAGAGTCTGTGACTCCCTCTCTCTCTGACCCTCCCCTGCTCACACTGTCTCTCTCTCTCTCTCCTAGAAATAAATAAAACATAAAAAAAAAATCCAAGGTTTTTATTCAACCCTGCTTTTCCCCCCCACTAAATAGCAATTTAAATATTTGCTGGGCTGTGAACACCATTCCTCATATCAGGCATCTAAAATTCAAGTGGCAGATTCAACACCCCATAATCAAGGTCCTCATATTGGGAACTGAACAACAATGCAAAGCCTGTTCTCTGTCATAAATGTGTGATGTTCCTGAAAGCACCACAACTAATAGAGAAGATCAGATTTCCACTTTATTAAACAGAAGTATTAGTGTTTTAAAGACTTTTAATGTCAGGCTTTGGTAAAATTCTCCAGTTACTTTTGTTATTTTTTCTGCTACCTAGCTTTTTATGCCTGTATTAATTGTTCTTATGATGAGCAAAAAACCATAACCCTAAGTTATGGACCATAGGTTTTGTTAAGGGGCTTAAGGGTAATTTTCAGGTTTAATTACAATACTGTTCATAGGGTAAAGTTTCAAAGTTGAAATTAACATAAGGATTAGCACTAAGTATCTGTGTTTTCACAGCAGGGCTTAGTGTACAGATAATGATAACCCATAGTAATATGTCAATGCTTTTGTTTTCTTTTGTTCCTTTTTGTAGCTTCAGTGGTAGTTCAGCCATTAATATAGTTTACATTTCTCCATTTGTTTATATTCAACCTTTCATTTAGTCCTTCCTAGTGCCCAAATCAATGAGTATGAACACTAATGCTTCTTTATAATAATAATACCTATGAAAATTGATGGTTTTCATTTCTCATCCAGTGTTCTAGTGCCCAGCTGCTGACAACAGAAGTCCCAACTCTTACAGAGATTAGTGGGAAATAGAAGCATCTTATAGATAGCAAAGAGTTGAGCTCCTAGAAGCACATTAGGATTACAAAACTGTGCCCCCTAAAACCTTTTTGAGTAAAAGAAAATTTGCCTACTACAAACTATTTGGTGCTCAGACTCTAGCGGAGGTGAGAAAGTGAGCAATTCAGCTACTTAAGGAAACAAAAACTTGTTCATTTGGAACCTCTAGGTGATTTTGGCCAAAGTAAGACTTTTACCATAAATTAAATGGATTGTGGCCAGCATTTCACTTGAAAAAATACTAGACATGACAAAATCTATTAGGGCCAGGGAACGTTTCTCAAACTCAGGTGCTAAGAAGCAACCTAGAAGACAATACACACTAGGTTTCACAACGACCTCATGTATGTTCAGATGGGAAGATTTTTCTCCTTCCTCTTTTCCTCTGAAACACTCTCTTGTTTAGGTTTTTCTTGAAAATTTATTTGGCCATTCACATGGTCTTATGATAGACAAACCTAATCTTTTATTGATATACTAATCTACCTTTCTCTAAAGACAGGACGTTATTTACTCCACAACCAGTGAGCCTCAAAAAAGTCTTTCTCTTTCCCACCTATCATCCTGTGCCAAAGTTTAGGCAGCGTAGCTTCTAACTATGATTCAAAGTCAGGAAGGAATCAACAACTTCCTTGATGCATAGAGTGTATCAGAGTTTGACACTGATAGAAATCAAGTCATAAAAGACAGTATCAAGAAATTATAGGACAGTACTGGCAGAGTAAAGCTTGGAAGAGCTATATGCAAAGCTGACTTAAGTCATCTTCAAAGGGCCAAATAAGAGTTTTAAGTGGGGGGCTTGGAGAAATAAACCGTATTCCTATCTTAGCACCTTTATTCCACTAGTTTATAGACTCTCATAATATCCCTATCCATAGATCATTGAGTATTGACTACTGTACATAGGCCTCCTCCTCACTGATTGATTATTGATTGACAGAGATACTAACTTAATAATTAGTATATCTTGAGCTGGCTCTGTTGCTTATTTTCCTTGAGGCCCTGTCAAATAACCTCTGTGGGATCTCATTCCCCAATTTTTGGTACCCATATTCCCCATTTGCAAAATGAAGATACTCATTATTAGGATCCTAAAACTGCTAAAGGTGCTATGTAACTCCCTAGTGCTCTTATATAAGTCTTTCATTGAAGGACTGGAATGAAAACTTGAACCATAAAGTATTTCTAAGCTAACCAGTGTGCTCCATTCTTTCTTCCATGCTCTCATTGCTGACTTGTTCTTGAAGAGTCTAGAGTACTTTATTAGAGTTCTTCAATTCATGCTAACAATGTCCTTGGAATAGAAATTATTTTACCCATGGTACATCTGGAAAAATTAAGAGCAAAAAAAAAAAAAATGAAGTGCCCTCCAAAAGCACGTAGCTGTCTGGGGCAGAACTCAGTTATCATGTCCAGTGCATGTTAGATTGATGTGGCTTCCCAATACTGGAATTACCACGGAACAGCTTAGAACACTGAGATCAATTAGGGCAGGATCACATTTCAGAAGTTTCACTTTGTTCAAAATCTAAAAGTATACAATTAAACAATTCTTATTTTCTATGTGATGTAAATGTAATATACGTCTCTTTCCTACACTGGTCCCATGTAACTCATATATTTCATACTATATAACATCAGCCAGTGCCATTATCTCCTCTGGCAGCCATAGAACCCAATCTCAGGGCTGTCTTTGCCAGGGAAAAGAATATGCTTCCCTGTATTTATGCCAAATTACACAAAGTGTAGACATTGAGGTTATTGGAGATTTAAGCACAATCCCAAGCAAGTAGATTTTAAGAATATTGAATGTATGTTATTGTGACATGCACATGAGATTTAACATGGCCCATATTCATAGGAATGTAACAGTCATGCAAAGCTTATCCCTTTTACCCCTCATCACACATATATATCTACTACATACATGTGTGCACACATACACACACACTACATACTTCCCTCAAAGCAGCTGCTTGGTCGTCAGGTGCAAATACTTTAAAGGAATGATTCTTGTCTTCTCCTTTTAGAAAAAAGTCCAGCAGTCACTGCAAGTGAAGAATACTCCATTTATAAATTCTAAAACCTCTACTTACAGAGTAGCTATGGTATTCAGTTGGTGCAAAAGACAAGACTGTTAAACCCTTTCACAAGTCCTATGTTCTTAGAAAATGTATGAGTTCCATCCAATCAGTAGGAAATGGTTTATGAGGTATGGAACATCTGCATTTCTTTAACCTTAGCTGTAATGTACCATATTAAGTTGTAGTCTTTTGCATGCAGGTGTTATGTAATATAATAATGAATGGGTGGCTCCTAATAGCATGCACCCAACAACTGTTTGCTTTCCCAAAAGGGTTAGGGCTGTGTCCTGCAGTGTTTAAAAACATTAAATTTGTTCTTTGTAACAGACTGATATGTGGCCATCAGCAGAATGAGTTAAGATGAGTGCAGTATATCAGGAAACATATTTTTTGTAGGGAATGGCAGTAACGGAAAAACAAAAAACAATAAGGTAAGATGCATTCATTCAAGGAATAATGCCATCACTCTGCTGGCTAAATAAGCAAAGAGACACAGCAGGAAAGCGGGTACTTAGTCTTGGTAATATATGAAATATATTGGAGAGCCAGAAAAACAAAAGCACTGGGGCTCTCAGCAGTTAAGCTCAACTTGCCAATTTGCTACAGATCCTTTTTTCCACCAATCTACTCAGAGTTATTGTCTACAGTATTCTTAAAATCATGTGTCTTGCTACAGAAATATCCACAAATACTAACAAGCTTTATCTTCCTGTATCCTTTATTAAAACCATATGCATAAAATTGTTTCTTTTGTAGTTTTCTTAAATAATGTTAGCAAAGCTAGAAATTTCAGATAACTTTGATGTAAGTTTCTATACATCTGATTTCATGGTGCTGTAGTAGTTTATTCACTCCCAGGTTGATTGGTATGTGTGTTATGTAGACTCTTCTATAACATACCTACTGAACAGCCCCCATCCCTGTGCTCAGTATTTCTTATGCACCTACATGGATATGAGTTGAGAAATTAGCAGCAATATTTTTTAGATAGAAAGCTGACTAGTCTAATGGCACTTCATTATGTTTGGTCTCTGCTCAGCCTCACAACTTTTGCCTTTCTCTCTGTTGTCATGATAAAAAAAAAAGAACTTATGTGACTAAGGATGATATGAACTCTGGTTTATTTTTTCTTACATCGAAGACTGCTTATTATTCTCCAGATGCATGTCACCTGAAAAAAGAATACAATGATTCTGAGAAAAGAACACAGTGGCACACTTGCTCCTAAATTATACATTACACTCAGAAATATTTCAAGAGACTCTCATTAAGTAAGCCCCAAGTAAAGTTTGCCTCAATACGTGCACCATTTACACAAAAAGACCTTTTTCAGACAGAATGAGGAAAAGCCTCCCAGTTGGCCTAAAAGAAGGCATAAATCATTGAAAATGCAAAGCATTTAAAGTTGAAGTTTAGAAGAGTCATTGCTGACCTCAACTAAATAATAATGGAGAACTTGAATTACTTGGGAGAAGCCCAGCCCATAGAGGTCAGGCTTAACACAAAACCAGAAAAAAAGTCTTTTATTCTAGTTAAGCTTATAAAAAAGTACTTTATCTTAGGTAAAGACCTCAAACATCTCAGCTGAAAATCCCATTTCATTTATTCCATTATACCAGTTACAAACAGCTTGAATTTGCATCACAATGTAAGAAAATTCAAATATTATGAAGAAAAATAATTTCTTTCTAGATTGAAAAAAGGCATAAAAGAGAAGACCTTTATACAGGTATCTTATTTGAATAAAGGTTACTAAGAAAATTAAAGACATAGATTTCAAAAGGAAATTTTATAGATATAAAGACGTAATAATAGTTTATACAGTAACGTGTAAATACATTTACATGCATTTTCTTAATATTATAAACAAAGTTTTCTTTTTAAATTTTTATTTAAATTCTAGTTAGTTAACATATAGTGCAATATTGATTTCAGGAGTAGAATTCAGTGATTCATCACTTACATACAACACCTAGGGCTCATCATAAGTGCCCTTCTTGATACCCATCAGGAATCTAGCCCATTCTCCATCCACCTTCATCCATCAACCCCCAGTTTGTTCTTTCCCATTCAGAATCTTTTATAGTTTGTTTCCCACTCTCTTTTTTTTTAACCCCTTCCCATATGTTCATCTGATAAACAAAATTTTCAAATTTTCTCACCATATGCAAGAACATTTAAAACTAGTCAATCTCACTTTGAATATTTCAATGTTTAGACTTCCAACTTTGTGGGGTGGAGAATTTATTATAGTAAAAAGCACATTTAAGCAGTGTTTTTGAAGTATGTTTATGGTTTGGAAAGAAATTTTCCGTAACTTTAACTGAAATATTTAAATCAATTTTGCAAATTAGGATAATATCAGACCCAGATCCTGATAATGTTGCATATTCTAAAAAATATGACTGTGGCATAGAAGAATTTCAATAAAAATAAAATGCAATTCACTGTACAAGGGAAGCAAACGTTTTGCCATTGGAACTTTAAAGAATGTAGGTTAACAATTAGTCAAAATTGTCATTATCTTACCAATCCACTGTCACAGCATACATAAATTACCCTGAACAATTAGAAAGCACTTATTGAAGTAATATGGTTCAGAGGAACGCAACACAAATATAAATCCTAGGTTTCCTCTTAATCAAGAGTGACTAACAATGGCAAAGCTACTTGATGCTGAGAGTTGAAGGTTCTGTGAGATATAAAAAATCAAGGGAGAACAGTAGGAGAAATAAGTGAAGATGAGATAGGAAACATTAATATTTAACCCCTTTCCACTTGGTTCTCACTGCCCCCGAACTCTGAAGCCTTCTATTTTCTACCTACATATTTTCGATTTATTAAAGTTATAATTTAGTTGAGTGTAAAATCAATTTACCTTTTTTATGTGTATCCTATTAGTTGACTGACCAAGAGACAATTTCAGATTTGCATTTATATCACTGCCTCTGTATGATTATCTTAACAGAACCACTTGGAACATCTATTTCTAAACACTATTTTAAAATATATTCATATGTCATGAACTTATTCATTCTCCTACTTTTTATTCACCTGAAAGTTTTGGACAAGCTCAAAACAGCCAAAGTCATCAAAAACAACTTTGCCTTCATATGACTGTTTTCAAAGATGTGGATGATACTATCCTAGTTGAAAAATAAAACAATGTATTTTTATGAAGTCTTTCTATTTTACCCAACTAGCTTAAAAACTGCTTCTTTGGGATGCGTGGGTGGCTTAGTCTGTTAACTGTCCGACTTTGGCTCAGGACATGTCCAACTTTGGCTCAGGTCACAGAACTCACAGTCCGTGAGTTCAAGCCCCACGAAGGGCTCTGTGCTGACAGCTCAAAGCCTGAAGCATGCTTCAGATTCTGTGTCTCCCTCACTCTCCGCCCCTCCCCTGCTCATGCTCTGTCTCTCTGTGTTCTCAAAATAAATAAACATTCTCCATTCCCATGTGTAGCAACATGAAGGACCTTTGAGGGTATTATGCTGAGCGAAATGGGGTCAGGCAGAGAAGGACAAATACCATATGTTTGCACGTATAGGAGGATTAGGAGGAACTTGACTGAGGAACAAGGGGGCAACAGAAGGGGGAAATGGTGGGGAAAGGGAGAGAGGCAAACCATGAGAGACTCCTGAATGCTAACAAAAAACTGGAGGACTGATGGATGTGAGGGGCGGGGGTGTGGGCATGGAGGAGGACACTTGTGGGGATGAGCACTGTGTTATGTGGAAACTAATTTGATAATAAATCCTGACACAAAAAAAAATTAAATAAATAAATAAACATTAAATTTTTTAACTCCTTCATGATTATAATTCTCAGTGCCATGAGATAACATCTTTGTTTTTTAATTATTTTTAGTATAGTTGACACACAATGTTACATTAATTTGAGGTGTTCAACTTAGTAATTTGACTTCTCTATGCATTATGCTATGCTCACAAGTGTAGCTACCATCTGTTACCATACAACACTATTACAATATCATTGACTATACTTTCTATGCTGTGCATTTTATGCCCATGACTTATCCATTCCAGAACTAGAAGCCTGCATCTCCTCTCCCCTTCACCAATTTTGGAAAATTCCCTAATCCTTCTTTACTCTGGCAACCATCAGCTTTGTTCTCTGTATGTCTGATTCTGCCTTTGGTCTGTTTCTTGTTTTTTTAAGATTCCATATGAGTGAAATCTTGTGATGTTTGTTCTTTTCAGTGAATGATTTCTTCATTTAGCAAAATAACATCTATGTCCATCCATTATCACAAATGGCAAAAATCTTATCCTTTTTATGGCTAATATTCCATTATATATATCACATCTTCCTCATCCATTCATCTCTCAATGGAAATTTAGATTGTTTTCATATCCTGGTATTGCAAATGCTCCTGCAATAAACAAAAATATATATTTCCAAATTTGTGTTTTAATTTTCTTTTGGGTGAAAAACCAACTATGAAATTATTGGACTAACATAATCTTTCTATTTTATTTTTTTGAGGAGCCTCCATACTGGAGCCAACAGTGGCTGCAACAATTTACATTTGCACTAACAGTGCATGAAGGTTCCTTATCCTCCACATTCTTGCTACAACATTCATTACTTCTTGTGTTTTTGATTCAACCATTCTGACAGGTGTGAGGTCATATCTCACAGTGTTTTTTTTTTTTTTTTAATGTTTTTATTTATTTCTAGGAGAGAGAGAGAGAGACAGCGTGAGCAGGGGAGGGTCAGAGAGAGAGGGAGTCACAGACTGAAACAGGCTCCAGGCTCTGAGCTGGCAGTCAGCACAGAGCCCGACGCGGGGCCCGAACCCACGAACCGCGAGATCATGACCTAAGCGAAAGTCGGACGCTTAACCGACTAAGCCACCCAGGCGCCCCTCTCATTGTGGTTTTGATTTACATTTCCCTAATGATTAGTAATGATGAGCAGCTTTTGTGTGTCTGTTGGTCATCTATATGTCTACTTTGGAAGAATATCTATTCAGGTCCTCATCCCATTTTTCAATTGAGTTGAAAAATGGTTATATATACATATGACATTAACCTCTTATCAGATTTACAAATATCTTCTCCCGTTCAGTAAGTTGCCTTTTTGTTTTATTGATGCTTTCCTTCAACAAAATCTTTTTTACAATACTTATTGGGGGACACCTGGTGGATCAGTCGGTTAAGCGTCCGACTTTGGCTCAGGTCATGATTTCACGGTTCGTGGGTTCAAACCCCGTGTCAAGCTCTGTGCTGACAGCCAGCTCAGATAAGCTTCAGCCTGCTTCAGATTCTGTATCTCCCTCTCTCTGACCCTCCTCTACTCACGCTGTCTCTGTCTCTGTCTCTCTGTCTCTATCTCTCTCTCAGAAATAAAAAATATACATTAAAAATTTTTTTTAATTTAAAATAAAAAAAATATAAAATATTTATTGGGGCACCTGGGTGGCTCAGTTGGTTAAGCATCCTACTTTAGCTCAGGTCATGATTTCACGGTCTGTGCATTCAAGTCTTATGTCAGGCTCTGTGCTGACAGTTCAGAGCCTGAAACCTGCTTTAGATTCTGTGTCTCTCTCTCGCTCTGTCCCTCCCCCGCTCACACGCTCTCTTGCTCTCAAAAATAAAGATAAAAAAATTTTTATTAAAAAATGTTTATTTATTTTCAGAGAGAGAGAGAGAATGAGTGAGTGAAGGACAGAGAGAGAGAGAATTCCAAGCAGGCTCTGCACTCTTAACACAGAGCCTGACACGGGACTTGATCTCATGAATCATAAGATCATGACCTAAGTTGAAATAAAGAGTTGGACGCTTAACCAACTAAGCCACCCAGGCACTACTGTGAAAAAGCTTTTTATTTTGATGTAGTTTTTAAAGTTTACTTTTGGTTTTATATCCCTTGTCTTAGGAGACTTATCTAGAAAAATGATGCTATAGCCCATGTCAGAGAAATTACTGCCTGTTTTCTCTTTTATGAGTGTTATAGTATCAGGTCTCACATTGAGGTCTTTAATCCACTTGCAGTTTATTTTGTTTATAATGTTAGAAAATAGTCCAGTTTCATTCATGCCTGTAGCTGTCCAGATTTCCCAACACCATTTATTGAAGAGGTTGTTTTTCCCCATTGTATATTCTAGGCTCCCTTGTCATAGATTAATTGACCATGTAATTGTGGGTTTATTTCTCTGTTCTATCCCTTTGATCTATGTGTCTATTTTTGTGCCAGTACCATATTTTTTTGATTACTACAACTTTATAGTATATCTTGAAATTTGGGATTGTGATACCTACAGCTTTGTCATTTTTTTCTCAAGATTGCTTTGACTATTCAGAGTCTTTTGTGGTTTAATACAAATTTTGGGATTATTTGTTCTAGTTCTGTGAAAAATGCTGTTGGTATTTTGATAAGGATTGCACTGAGTTAATAGATTTCTTTGGGTTACATAGGCGCTTTAACAATATTTTTCTCCTAATACATGAGCATGGAATATCTTTCCATTTGTTTGTGCCAACTTCAATCTTTTTCTTCCATGTTTTATAGTTCTCAGAGCACAGGTCTTTTACCTCCTTGGTTAAGTTTATTTCTAAATATTTTAATCTTTTTGGTGCAATTATTAATGCAATCATTTTCTTCATTTCTCTACTACTTTGTTGTTAATGCATAGAAACACTACTGATTTCTGGGTGTTGATATTGTATCCTGCGGTTTTACTGAATTTATTAGTTACTTCTAATGTTTTTTTGTTTGCTTGTTTTTTTGGTGGGGTATTTAGGGATTTCTAGGTATAGAATCAAGTCATCTGCAAATAGCGACAGCTTAAATTCTTCCTTACCAATATGGATGCGTCTTATTTCTTTTTCTTGTCTGATTGTAATTCTGGGACTTCCATACTGAATAAAAGCAGCAAGAGTGGAGAGCCTTGTCTTCTTGAACTTAGAGAAAAAGCTCTCAGTTTTTCATTATTGAGTATGATGTTAGCTGTGGATTTTTCATATATGACCTTTATTTTGTAGAGGTACACTTCCTCTAAACCCACTTTGTTGAGAGTTTTTATCATGAACAGATTTTGACTTTGTCAAATGCTTTTAGGGAATCTATTGAGATGATCATATGATTTTATCCTTCATTCTGTTAATGTGGTGTATCATGTTGATTGATTTCCAAATATTGAATTATCCTTGCATCTCTGGAATACCACTTGTTTTTGGTAAATGATCCTTTAATGTATAATTGAATGCAATTTGATATTTTCTTGAGGATTTTCACATCTATGTTTATGAGGGATACTGGCCCATAGTCTGTTTTTATGTGTTGTCTTTGGTTTAGGTATCAGGGTAATGCTGGCCTTGTAAAATATAGTTGGAAACTTTTCTTTCTTTTCTATTTCTTTAAATAGTTTAAGAAGTATAATTAGTAACTCTTCTTTAAGTGTTTGGTAGAATTTACTTGTGAATCCATCTGGTCCTGGACTTTTTATATTTTGGTAGTTTTTTGACTACTGATTCAATTTTGTTACTCGTAATTGGTCTGTTAGATTTTCTATTTATTTCTGATTCACTTTTGGAAGACTGTACGTTCATAGTAATTTATTCATTTTTTTTCTAGATTGCCCAATTTGTTGCCATATAATTTTTCATGGTATTGCCTGGCAATCATTTGTAATTCTGTAATATCAGTTATTTCTCCTTTTATTTATTTTGCTTATTTGGCTCCTTTCTCTTTTTTCTTGATAAGTCTGGCTAAGGGTTTATTAATTTTGTTTATCTTTACAAAGAATAAGATCTTGGTTTCAGTAATATTTTTCTATTGCTCTTTTAGTCTCTGTGACATTTACTTCTCCTCCAACTTTCATTATTTCCTTATTTTGATTCATCTTGGGCTTTGTTTGTTCTTCTTTTTCTAATTCGTTTAGGTATAAAGTTAGATTATTTATTTGAGCTTTTTCTTGTTTCATGAGGTAGGCTTACACTTCTCTATATTTCCCTCTTAGAGCTCTTTTCACTGCATTCTAAAGATATTAGTCCGTTTTGTCTACATTCTTGCCTTTACGTGTTTTTATTCCTTTGAATTTCTTTTATTTCTTCACTGATATATTTGTTGTTTAGCAGCATGTTCTTTAGCCTCCATGTATTTGTGTTTTCTCTAGTTTTTTTTTCCCTTGTGATTTATTTCTAGTTTCATAGCATCGTGGCCAGAAAAGATTCATGGTATGATTTTAATCTTAATTTTTTTTTAAGTTTGTTTTTTGACCAAACATGTGATCTGTTTTCTTGTTGATTTTTTTTTTTTTTGGCCTGGATGATGTATCTATTGATGTAAGTGGAGCGTTAAGGTCCCCTATTATTATTGTATTACCATCAGTTTCTGTCTTTATGTCCATTAATATTTGTTTTATGTATGTAGGTATGCCTATGTTAGGTGCATAAATTATTACAATTGTTATATCCTATTGTTGGATTGATCTTTTTATCACTATGTAATACCTTTCTTTGTCTCTTGTTACAGTTTTTGTTTCAAACACTATTTTCTCTGATATAATTATTGCTACCCTAGCTATATTTCAATGTTAAATGTTTTCATCCCTTCATGTCAGTCTTTAAGTGTCTTTAGGTCTGAGGTATTTCTCCTAGGCAGCATATGGATGGGTTTTCATTTTATCTATCCCACCAAATTATATCTTTTGATTGGAGCAATTAGATCATTTACATTGAGAATAATTATTGATAAGTATGTGCTTATTGCCATTTTGTTAAAATTTACTGGTGTTTTCTATAGTTCTTATCTGTTTCTTCTTCTCTTGCACTTTCTTTGTGTTTGATGAGTTTCTATAGTGTTATATTCGGCTTTTTTTCTCTTTATTTTTTGTGCATTGATTATAGGGTTTGGTTTTGTAGTTATCATGTGGTTCTTAAATAACATTCCATGTATGTAGCAGCCTAAATATTAAATTGAGGATCATTTAAGTTCAAACACATTCTTGGAAAATCTTTTCTCTTACTCCCTTCTCCACATTTTATGTATATACTGCCATATTTTACATCTTTTTAATAATAATTTTCTTATGTCTAATTATAGCCATTTCTTTTCCACTTAAAGAAGTTCCTTTAACATTTATAAGACTAGTAAAGCCTTTAATGCTGGTGATAAATTCCTTTAACTTTTTCGTCTCAGCAATTCTTTATCTCTCTCGCACTTCTGAATCCTAAGTTTGCTGGTTAGAGTATTCTTTGTTTTAGATTTTTTTCATTTCAGCACTTTGAATAAATCATGCCACTCCCTTCTGACCCATAAAGTTTATGCTGAAAAATCAGCTGATACCCTTATAGGGTTTCCCTTGTATGTGGCTTTTGCTTCTCACTTGTTTTTAAAATTCTGTCTTTATCTTTAACATTTGACATTTTAATTATTATGTGTCATGGTGTGGATATCCTTGATTCATTTTATTTAGAGCTCTCTGTCATTCTTGAACCAGGATATATATTTCCTTCCCTGGATTAGAGATATTGTCACCTATCATTTCTTCAAGGTTTCCTGGCCCTTCCTCTCTTCTCCTCTTAGGACTTCTATATTCAAATGTTTTTCCTTGATGTTGTCCAAGATATCCCTTAACCTGTCCTCATTTTTTAAATTCCTTTATCTTTCTGTTGTTCAGCTTGAGTGCTTTCCACTACTCTGTCTTGTAGATCACTGATCCATTCTTCTGCATCCAATCATCTACTGTTGATTCCCTCTAGTGTATTCCATTATTTCAGTTATTGTATTTGACTCTGATTAGTTCTTTTTCATATTTTGTATATTTTTCTTGAAGGTTTCAGAGTTCTTCCACTCTTCTTTACAACCAGGTGTGCATCATTAAGATCATTACTTTAAATTCTTTATCAGGCACATTACTTGTCTCCATTTCAATTAGTTCTATTTCTGAAGTTTTGTCTTTTTCTTTCTTTTGAAGCATATTCCTCTGACTCCCCCATTATACCTGACTTTGTTTGTTTTTATGAATTAGGTAAAATAGGCACATCACCTAACTTGTGTAAATGGTCTTTTGTATAACTGTCCCCATGTAGACTGTGTATGCTTGATGAATTTTGCTGACTGGTTTGAGCTATGGATGTCATGGGCTGGAAGTCCAGAGATCTTCACACAGTGGCATCTTGGCCAGATAGCTAAAGCCAATGTTGGTGCAGGTCAGGGGGTCCTGGGGTTCTAAGTGCTAAGGGCACCCTAGCAGGACAGATGAAGCTGAAGTAGGTACAATCCAGTGTATCAGGGGACACTGTGCAGTGGGCACCTTGTCAGGCTAATTAAAGCTGAAGTGGATGCCAGCCAGGTTATCCTAGGTTTCTATACCCTAAAGGCACCCTAGCATGACAGCAAAAGTTGAAATGGGTGCATTAGTTTCAAGAGCAGGAGACATAACTGGGTTTGCTAACACACAGAAAAAGGCAGAGACTTAGACAAAATGCCAAGATGGAAGAATTCATCCCAAATGAGAGACCAAGATAAGGCCATAGCCAGGGATCTAAGAAAAACAGATATAAGTAAGATGACTGAATGAGAATTTCAAGCAACAGTCAAAAGGATACTCACTGGGCTTGAGAAAAGAATAGAAGACATCAGGGAGACCCTTACTGCAGAGATAAAAGAATTTAAAAAGAATCAATCAGAAATGAAAAATGCAATAAATAAGATTGGAAACAGGCTTGATGTGATGAACAACAGGCTGAAGAAGCAGAGAAGTGAATTAGTGATATTGAACATAATATAATGGAAAATAATAAAGCTGAATTAAAGTAAGAGAGAAGACTTCTGGAACATGACAATGGACTTAGGGATCTCAATGACTACATCAAGCAGAGTAACATTCATATTATAGGAGTCCCAGAACAAGAACTGAGAGAAAATGTGGTAGAAAATTTATTTGAAGAAATAATAGCTGAAAACTTCCCTAATTTGGGAAAGGAAAGACATCTAGATTCAGGCGGCACAGAGAACTCTCATCAAAATCAGCAATTGCAGGCCAACATTGACATATATTGTAATAAAATTTGGAAAATATACTGATAAAGAAAAAACCTTAAAAGCAGTAAAACAAAAGAAGTCATTTGCTTACAAGGAAGACCAATAAGGCTAGCTCGAAATTTCTCAACAGAAAGGTGGCAAGACAGAAAGGAGTGGCAGGATATATTCAAAGTGCTGAATGGGGAAAATCTGAAGACAAGAATACTCTATCCAGTAAGGTTATCATTCAGAATAGAAGGAGAGATAAAGAGTTTCCCAGACAAGCAAAAACTAAAGGATTTATGACCAATAAACCTGCCCTGCAAGAAATATTTAAGTAAAGGGGACTCTTTGGATAAGAAAGCCAAAAGTGAAAAAGACAAGAAAAAATAATGTCATAGAAAATCTCCAAGAACAATGACAAAACAAGTAATAAAATGCCACAAAATATATATTTATCAATAATTACTCTAAATGTAAATGGACTAAATGCTCCAATCAAAATACATAGTGTCAGAATAGATTTAAAAAAACAATACCATATATATGCTGCCTACAAGGGACTCATT
>JAESUZ010004356.1:0-28904 GCA_017311185.1 Proteles cristata cristata | reverse complement strand
AGAGTTGATGTTCACCATGCCTGATACAGGAAAAATAAAAACATTCGAATAATGTGAGAATTTCTAAAACATGGCATAGGGACACAAAGTAAGTAAATGTTGTTGGAAACATAGAACCAATAGTTACTTAAACTCAATTTCTAAAAAATGCAGTATCTGTAAAGAAAATGAAACAAAGCACAATAAAATGAGGTATGACTTATTTATCACTGGAAGTTTGTACCTATTGACCTCTGTCACCCAGCTTGGCTACCCCTCTTGCTAGCCTGTGGCAACCAGGTTTGTTTGTTTGTTTTTTGATTCCAAAAATAAGTAAAATCATAGGGCATTTGTCTTTCTCTGTCTGACTTCTTTCACTTAACACAATGCCCTCAGGTCTATCCATGTTTTTACAGATGGCAAGAAGCCTTTTGTTTTTATGGTTGAATAAAACTCCATCGTATACATTTACCACATTTCCTTTATCCATTTATCCATGTTGTACACTTAAATAAATATGCAGTTTTCATATCTAGGCTAATTTAAATAATGCTGCAAAAAGCACAGAAGTGCATAAATCTTTTTGAATTAGTGTTTCAAATACCCAAAAGTGGATAAATACCCAAAAGTGGAATTGCTGGATTACATGATACTTCTATTTTTATTATTGAGGAACCTCCATACTGTTTTCCATAGTGGCTATGCCAATTTACATTCCTCCCAGCAGTGCACAAGAGTTCCCCTTTTTCTACATCCTTGCTAACACTTGATGGGGTGGCTGAGTGGCTCAGTTGGTTAAGCGTCCGACTTCAGCTCAGTCTTAACTGTCATGATCTCACAGTTCATGGGTTCAAGCCCCACGTCAGACTCTGTGCTGACAGATAGCTCAGAGCCTGGAGCCTGCTTCAGATTCTATATCTCCCTCTCTCTCTGACCCTCCCCTTCTCACACTGCCTCTCTCTTTCTCTCTCACAAATAAATAAAAACATTAAAAACATTTTTTTAATTAAAAAAAAACACTTGTTGTCTTTTTCATAGCGATTTTAACAGGTGTAAAGTGATATCTCATTGTGGTTTTAATTTGCATTCCCTGACGATTAGTGACACGGAGCACCTTTTGCTGCCTTTTCATTTTACTGATGGTTCCCTGTGCTATACAGAAGCTTAGCTGATACAGTCCCACATGTTTAGTTTTGTATTTGTTGCCTTTGCTTTTGGAGTCAGAGCCAAAACATCATCACCAAAACTGATGTCAAAGAGCTTACCCGCCTATGTTTTCTTCTATGAATTTTATGGTTTCAGGTCTCCCATTCAAGTGTTTAATCCATTTAAGTTAATTGTTGTATACGGTGTAAGATAACACTGTAGTTTCATTCTGCAAGGAGCTGTCCTGTTTCCCCATCACCAACATGTACTGAATAGACTCTCCTTTTCCCATTGTATATTCTTGGCTCCTGTGTCAAAACTTAACTGACCATGATTACCTGTGTTTATTACTAGGCCCTCCATTGTGTTCATCTGATCTGCCTGTTTTATGCCAATACCACACTGCTTTGATTATTACAGCTTTTGTAGTATAGCTTGAAATCACGGAGCATGATGCCTCCAGCTTTGTTCTTTCTCAAGATCGCTTTGGTTCTTCAGTGTATTTTGTGGTTCCACACAAAGTTTAGGATCATTTGTTTGGTTTCTGTGAAAAATGCCATTAGAATTTTGACAGGGATCTGCATTAAATGTATTGACTGCTTTGGGGAGTATGAACATTTTAACAATATAAATCCTTCCAATCCATAAACATGGTATATCTTTCCATTTATTCATGTTTTCTTTAGTTGCTTGCACTCATGTCTTATGGTTTTCTGTGGTCTTACATTTCCTTGGTTAAATTGATTCCTAGGTATTTTACTCTTCTTGATGTACTTATAAACAGGACTGTTTTCTTTATTTCACTTCCTGGTAAGTGGTTATTGAAGGACAGAAATGCAACAGATTTTTATATATGGATTTTGTATCCTGCAACTTTACTGAATTCATTTATTAGCTCTAACAGGTTTTTGGTGGAGTCCTTAGGGTTTTCTATAGATTGTATCATGTCATCTGAAAACAGTAACATAGTCACACTTAAGTTTTCAACGCTCTTCTCTATATATAGATTTCACAGTCTAAAATGCTAAAAAATAAAATTAAAATAACCTAGTGGCTTCAAACTCTAGTCAATTTTCATTTAATGTGCACATGCACATACACACAGAAATTCCTATCCATCCATCTATATCCATCATCTCTCTATCTCTATCATCTACCTTATTTTTACAATTGCTTCCTTTACATCTTCAAAGCTGAACTGCCATTTACTGAGAGAAGCTATCTGGACCAAAGAAAGCCAAGTTCCTCATTATAGGGAGGATGTAGTCATCATCTACCACTACTTAAAAGAACTGATTTCAGCAACAAGTTTATAATTATCTATGTGACTAATTATTAATCTATCTCTTTTTTTCAAATGCAACCCTCGCGAATGGCTATTATCTTTATATCACTAGCATTTGATTCAGTGTACAATATTCTTAAAAAGTAATAACAGATAAATGAACAAACACTACTACAACCTTAGGTCAGGGACTAATGATCTTTTTCTTGGACTTCTGAAACATTCCTGGCCCTGTTTTATGTCACTATGTCACTGTTTTATGTCACTTAGATCCACTCTCCATATAGCTATGGGCAGGTGAATTTTAGAAGGAAATTTAACCATGCAGCTCTCTGCTTCAGGGACTTGCTGTCACTAGAAGTGACCTACCTTTTTCAACTCTATGAACAAAGGCTCCTGGCCAGTCTCACTATGTTCCTTTCCAAACTTCAAACTCCACAGTCGAGGAATATAAAATGTCTTCGTCTCCTTATATGCCATCCTATTTCTTCTCCCTACCCCATACCTTTCATCTGAAATGCTTTGGCTGATTCCCATTTATCCTTTAGGCTTCATCTAAGTATAAATGCTATAGCAAGACTTCTTTAACTTACTCAAGTTGGATTAGTTACTCCTCTTCTAACACCCGGGATTATGTCTTCTGTTGCATTTACAAGACTGCCATGGTATTATGTTTGTATCTATTTCTCAGTAGTTTCCGAGCTTCCTGAATGCAAACTGCATTTGAATTCATTTTTTAATCCCCAGAAAACAGCACCCCATCTGACACATGATTAACTAAATGCTTGATACACAAATACACTGATCACATAAACACCAGTCACTTTTCAAAATCACTACTAAAAATTTGAAGAACTTGTTTTATACAAGCCTGTCATGTGGCTTACTTACCTCAATTCTCTGTAGATATTATTAAAGGCAAGTGATGCTCCTAGCCTCTTGAAGGCATTGGGGTGAAGTGCAAAGCTGTACAGTCGCTTGAAAAGTGATTTGGTGTTTACGGGACTTTTCTCCTGCTGTTGCGGCGTTGTCTGCTTAATGGACCATTTGAGGAATTCACGAATGCACCGACCACAAAAATCTCTTCAAGTACTGTCAACAGGGTCTACAATGCCATCCTACAACAAAACATATGATGACAACTGAACTCCCTGGTCTGCTCTGGGTATAACTACAGCATGTTGGGAAAATTAATTTAGAACACTACTCAAGAAAAAATAAACAACAGAAAACCAATCTGACTGTCTAGAATCTAGACTCGAATAACAATGTTCTTTTGACAAAATGAAAACACTTTCCTTTAAATAAACTGAAAAATCCATGAAAAAATGAGAGACTATTTTAATTATGTAGCAACAAAACAGTCCCTCCTTTCCCTGAAGAAACCCATCCGAAGAGTCTTTCTTGCTGACTTTACCTCATAATAGTATCTGAAATGCCTTACTGAGGTTAAAGAAAATAAGATCCTTCTCAGGTTCCAAGGGAATTGTAATGCTACATAAAAATCATATGGAGATGTGGTCTGAAAATATAACTTTCTGTAAGAGCAGTCTCCATGAAAGGCACAGTCTCTAAATACCTGAAAAAAATAAGCAGCTAAGGAAATTTGAATGTTTTTATTCCTGTGTAGACATAATTCCCTCTTACATATGTACAGGAAAGATCTAACTTGAAAACCTATATTGAACACTGAAATAAGGGAGTTCTGCCAAACATCCCCAGTTATTTCCTACATGCAAAATCTCTGATTATAGTGCTTATTGGAATTCAAGAAGCCATTAACTGTGGAAATGTGAAGAGGTGATATTTATTGCTTCTCAGAGCAGAGGTAAATAATGCATGTGCTGACATTATGGAATCAGCAATTCTTACTGGGAAACCTATAGACACGCTTTCACTTGAATGCTGTACCAACTTGACATTTCCTCTTTTACCTTTCCTTTCCTCAACTATCTCACTTTACATTACTATGACCTTACCTGATTTCTTTCTGAAACTCTTAAGTCCCCTTCAATGATCAAGAGGGGAAGAGAAACAAGAAACTTCAGAAGAGAAACATTAGAACAAATCCATCTGAAGTGCAAATAAGCCACAAGTTAAATTTAATTAAATATGTTTATTATAGTCAGGATTCGCTGGTAGACACTGCAGGGAATTAAACCACAGATATCATGTCACCATCCTAATAGAAAACGCTCAGTAACTCCCACTACCCACAACACAGCATCCAAGTAGGGTACCACTGAGAGTGGAAAGACCCTACTAAAATTATACACACAACAGGTACAATCAGGACTGTCTGGGGCAAATTGGAGCACGTGTTCTGCTGCTCTGTGCAGCGCATCTTCCCAGCCCACCTCACAACACGCTCACCACGTCTGTTTGGACAAACTTGCTAAGCATTTCACTGGGGCTACTGATTCCAAAGGCAATATAAAACAAAACCAAATCAGGGATGAAATAACACGTCAAAATAAAATAAAATGACATTTAAAGGAATCAAAGTAAACTTATTTGCAAGAACTCCAAAAACTGTAATAAATCAGTATCAAATGACACTAGGGCTTTAAGCTGACCTCCCTGCTTGTTGCCCTCAGTGAAGCAGTAATCAAATCCTAATGATTTTACCTCTACAATCTCAGGACAGTTGTACAGAAATGACCGCTGTTTCTAGGATTCCTTACTTGTTGAATCTGAATGCAGGAGAAAACTGGATAAGCTCCAAAAAACTGCTTTTACTCTTAATTATTGTACTATAGATATTTTTTTTTAAAAAGAGAGTTCTGCAACTCAAATGAAAGTCCGAGATCATTCTTTTTTTTTTTTTTATTTTTATTTATTTTTTTATTTATTTCTAGGAGACAGAGAGAGAGACAGCGTGAGCAGGGGAGGGTCAGAGAGAGAGGGAGTCACAGACTGAAACAGGCTCCAGGCTCTGAGCTGGCAGTCAGCACGGAGCCCGACGCGGGGCTCGAACCCACGAACCGCGAGATCATGACCTAAGCGAAAGTCGGCCGCTTAACCGACTAAGCCACCCAGGCGCCCCAGTCCGAGAACATTCTTATCCACTCCTTCTATTCTACACACACACACACACACACACACAGACACACACATAGCCTTCATCTAGGTGAAGTCTGTCAATTTATAACCATTCTCCATAAAGAGGACAGAACCAAAAAGACATGTCCACACTGCTTGCCAATATTTCAAAGTAACATTTCAGTAAATAATTACAGCATCCTCTCTGTTAAAATGTCATTTCACCTATTCACTAAAACAAAAGAAAAAAGACAGTATGACCTAACTAGATGCTGCATTTTGATATCTGGACAGGTAACTTTTCTTAAAATTCTAAATATAGATCAAGTGGGGCACCTGGGTGGCTCAGTCGGTTAAGTGCCTAACTTTAGCTCAGGTCATGATCTCAACAGTTCATGAGATCAAGCCCCAGGTCAGGCTCCACACTGAAAGTGCAGAGCCTGCTTGGGATTCTCTCCCTTTCTCTCTGTGCCCCCTCCCCCACCCACCACGTGCACACACTCAAAATAAATAAACAAATAACAAATAAACAAATAAATAAACAAAACTATAAATACAGATCACAGCTGACTGATAAGCAAACTTTTTTATTTAAATACTGCAGAAGTTAAAAAAATAACCTGTTTTCATTTTTCAAATGTGCACGCACAAGACTGGAATTTAATTTTTTGCAGGGAAAAAATATTTTAAAATAACAGTTGAGTTCATACCTGTTTCAGAAAAGATTCCAGAGCTGAATGTGCAGCTTTCTTCACTTCTACATTCGTATGGCTACACCATTTTGACAATACTTCAAACAAAGAGACATAGTTGTCCATGAGGCAGGTGCTAAACTGAGATGCATGCAGAGTAAATAAGCATAAGCCACCTGCAATCGAAAAAACCATTATATTAAAAACAGAATAACAAAAGGCAGAACAAAAAAACTAAGAAAGCTTCAGTCAAAACTAAGACTGTTCATCATCCAGATGGCCAACAGACACATGAAACGATGCTCAGCATCGCTCCTCATCAGGGAAATACAAATCAAAACCACACTGAGATACCACCTCACGCCAGTCAGAGTGGCTAAAATGAGCCAATCAGAGAACTCTAGATGCTGGCGAGGACGTGGAGAAACGGGCACCCTTCTACACTGTTGGTGGGAATGTAAACTGGTACAGCCCCTCTGGAAAACAGTGTGAAGGTTCCTCAGGAAACTAACAATAGAACTCCCCTAGGACCCAGCAAGAGCACCGCTAGGAATTTACCCAAGGGATACAGAAATGCTGAGGCATAGGAGCACATGTACCCCAATGTTCATAGCAGCACTCTCCACAATAGCTAAAACATGGAAAGAGGCTAAGTGTCCATCAACAGATGAATGGATCAAGAAGATGTGGTTTATCTATACCATGGATTACTACATGGCAATGAGTAACAATGAAATCTGGCCATGTGTAGCAACATGGATGGACCTTGAGGGTGTTATGCTGAGCGAAATAAGTCAGGCAGAGAAGGACAAATATCATATGTGTGCACGAATAGGAGGATTAGGAGGAACTTAACAGAGGACCAAGGGGGAGAAGAAGGGCGGAAATGGTGGGGGAAAGGGAGAGAGGCAAACCATGAGAGACTCTTGAATGCTGACAAAAACTGAGGACTGATGGATGTGGGGGGGAGGGGGGAAGGGCATGGAGGAGGACACTTGTGGGGATGAGCACTGAGTGTTATGTGGAAACTAATTTGACAATAAACTATTTGTAAAAAAAAAACAAAAAAAAAAACTAAGACTGTTCATGAAGATCCACTATCTTTATAATAACTTACAGATCCTAATCACTGTGCTAATGCTGCCAACCTCCATTTGAATCAACAGGCCAGTGATCCCCAAACAAAGTTCAGAAGTAGGATCAGGGCTTATTTAAAGTCAGAATCAAACAATCTGGAACGCCTGAAAGGTGTTCTAAAGCAATTTTTTTACATTATGTAATATAAGTGTGACCATATAACTGGAGTTTGTATGCTAAACACAAAGTCTCTAAAAGCCTCCCTGTAAATAACTGCACGTGAAACATCACAGACATTATCACACTTACTTTCACTCATAGTTTAAGCAAATGTTTACTCAAGAATTCAATTTAATAATCTGTAATTACCCACAGTCTTACCTAAGGGTACAGCATATCTCTTCAGATCAATCTATTAAAAAAAAATTACCATCAATGTTTAACAATCACAAGTCTTAGCTATAGAAGAATTAGAATAGTATTAGTCCTACCTGAGGACGAATTGCCTTTAATGTAAAATCAAAAATCTCCCTTGAAGTCTGGGGATCTGGGTAAAAACAGAAAGAAGCCTGTTACAAATCCCAACAGTATTATCTGACAAACCTCGCAAATGCTTTACAACCAACACGATTAAGGAATCATGTCTGCTATCATTCATTTCAGCTGGTGAGCTGCAAGCTACGACTGCTACACTTATTACTGTAGTGAAAAAAGAAGAAAATGTGAACTAACAAAATGGGTTTCAATTCCAACTCATCACCTACAAGCTCTGTTAAGTAATCTCTCAGAGCCTCAGTCTTCTTATCTATAAAAAGGGACACTAAACAGCTTCTCTGAGAGTTGTTTGGAAGATTACATAAGCCTAAACACATGACCACCCTCCTGGGACTTCCAGGCATTCCTTCAGCACACGGTATATGCCACAGTACACATTACAAATATGAATAAAATATGATCTTTGACCTTAGTAAACTTATCACCCTAAAGAGAAAATTAAACAGGCGCACAAGTATAACCCAAGGCTCGTATCCTGACCTGATGGACATCACATCCATCTCCCACAAGGAGATTCACCTCAGCTGTCCAGACACCAGGCTTTACTTATCATTAAGCTCTCTGCCTTTGTAACAGTGACTTCCAAATCAGACAGGCTGAAAAATTGATTGCTTTCATGGACGGGACTAATACATTTGAAAGCAGAGACCAAATGTGACAGAAAATAGAGGGAGAAGGGGTCAGAGAGAACTTAAGAGGACAAGAAACATAGAGATAGTTAAAAAGCTCCTCTGGGGCGCCTGGGTGGCTTAGTCGGTTAAGCGTCCGACTTTCGCTTAGGTCATGATCTCGCGGTTCGTGGGTTCGAGCCCCGCGTCGGGCTCTGTGCTGACTGCCAGCTCAGAGCCTGGAGCCTGTTTCAGTCTGTGACTCCCTCTCTCTCTGACCCTCCCCTGCTCACGCTGTCTCTCTCTCTCTCTCCCAGAAAAAAAATAAAACATTAAAAAAAAAAAGCTCCTCTGGAATTTCATACAAGGAGAGATTTCTTCTGGCTGTGAGTATTCAAGACAGGATTTGCAGACAAGGCAGCACTTGAGCTGGGCCTAAAAGAATGGAAACTAACTGTAAAAAAGGTCATTCTAATACCAAGTAACTATGTAAACGGAGGAGTGCAGACTCAAGGGTACCAGGCACGTGTCAGCGCACAGCTGGTCTAGAATGTGTAGACTCAGTTGAACACAGTGAGGCACAGGGATGGAAGGGCCTTAGCTCTGAGTGGTGGGAAGGGATACCACCTCCAGGGTCTGCCTCTCGCTGTCCATTCTCCTGTGTCCACCTCTGATTTTAAGTTTATTTATTTATTTTGAGAGGGAGCAACTGAGTACAGAGGAAGGGCAGAGAGGGAGAGAGAGAATCCCAAGCAAGCTCCATGCTGTTAGCGCAGAGTCTGACTCGGGGCTTGAACTCAAACCTTTCAGATCATGACCTGAGCAGGTATCAAGAGTCAGACACTCAACTGACTGACCTATCCAAGCGCTCTTCCACCTCTGCTTTCTAGTGGACCACTCCCTCTACAAGGATGCTCTTGTATTTACTTTTCTGTTGCAGTAAAATATATGTAACAGTATTTACCATGCTAACTATATGTAAGTGTACAATTCCGTGGCATTAAATACATTCACATTGTTGTATACTCACCACCATTATCTATAGCCAAAACGTTTTCATCATCCCCTACAGAGGGATGTATCCATTAAACACTGACACCGTCCCCACCCCCTAGGAACCTCAATTCTACTTCATGAACGTCCCTGTTCCTGCTGCCTCATATTTATACCTTTGTGACTGGTTTACCTCACTTAGTATAATGTCAAGTCCACATGTTGTAGCAAGGGGACAGTATTTCCTTCTTTTTTAAAGGCTGAGTGATATTCTGTTGTGTGTCTATACCATATTTATTTATTCATTCATCTGTTGATAGACACTTGTGTTGTTTCTCCTTTTTTGGCTAGGAATATAAGTGTATGAACTCTAGTTATCTATTTGTAAAAATCCTCTCTGACCACCATGTCTCCATCAGCTATACTATATTTCTTTGGTCTCTTCTGTGAAGATTTCTCTAACGGGTTTTATGCAGATAGCCTCCACTTCCTCCCTTCCATTCCGACCTTGTCTTCACCGTAACCCTCAAACTGCTCTGTCTAGCCTATCCTGACACTCAACTGAAGCTGCCCTTGTTGAGCTGGGCTAACTCTACAGCTCTGGTAGCTTTGCATTCAAACTCCTCCCAGGGCAAAGCCCCTTACATCCGTGACCTGCACCTACTCCCTAGGTAATCTGGCCCACACTCACTGCTTCACATATTACCTCTATGCTGAAGACTTTCAAATTTATATCCTGATGTCTAATTTCTCCTACAAGATTCAGTCTTACAGATACAATGCACACTTAACATCTGAGATGTTCCATAACATGGTAAACATGTCCAAAACAAAAGCCAGATTTTTGCCTGAAACCTATCCTCCCCCATCCCATCCTGCTTAATCACGACTGCAACACTTCAGTTGCTCACAGCCATACTCAAGAGCAAAGTCTTTTAATACTATACTAAAACAAATCTCACATCCAATGGCAGCAGTCAAGGAGACCTTTCTAAAACATCAACTACTCATACCTATTCATTAGAGAAAAGACATGGCTTCCCATCCCATCTGGAATGAAATTCCAGCTCAGGAGCCCCTCATGCACTGATCCCACATCTTGTGCCATCTCTCCCCCAAGCACTCTGTGTGCGCCACTGAGCTACAGACATGCCAACTTTCCTGAACCCCTCTGACCCTTGTGCGCTGGCCAGGCTTGAGGCCTGAGTACTTGCCGGTCCCTCTGCCTGGAAGGCTCTTTTGAGCTCTCTCCCAGCTGGCTCCTTGACATCCTATTGGCCTTAGCTTCTGACTGTCTCCTCAAAAAGAACCAGCAAGCTGGGTATACCTTCCACCCTCTCCACACTCTTGATATTCCTATTCACTGTACCAAACCTGTTTGCATTATTGAACCTCGAAATCTGTAATAGCTTGTTCATGTCTATTAGTCCGTTTCCTCTACTAGACTGAGTTCATGATGGTAGGAACCTGGTAAATCTGATCACTATATCCAATAAACCTAATTACTCTTTAGATAGAAGGCACCCAGGAAACACATACCATAGGAATGAAAACATTAGTATTATCATTTTGTTCTTGAAGTCACATGATCATTATACAACAGAAAAACAATAAATTACAGCCTCAGACAGAGGCTTAAATCCCAGTGCTGCCACTTACCAGTTACATACTCTCCTACTGCTGCTATAACAAACTATCACAAAGTGAGTGGTTTTATTGTCAAATTAGTTTCCACATAACACCCAGCGCGCATCCCCACAAGTGCCCTCTTGAATGGAAAAATCTGTATCATAAAGTATTAATTCTAAATTTTGAGATCTGAAAAAAGTAAAAATAAAATTAGCATATATGACTCCACTAAAAAAAAAACCAAAAACAAAAGTGAGTGGTTTTAAAAAGTACAAATTGGTTACTGATCAGTTCTGGAGATGAGAAGTCTGAAATGGGTCTCCCTGAGGTAAAATCAGGGTGTCAGCAGGGCTGTGTTCCTTTGGGGGCTTCAGGAGATCAGAATGAAGACATTTTGGGGAGCCATTACTCAGTTACCGCTTCAGTTATGTGACTTCAGGCAAGTAACCTGTCTTATTAGGTCTAACTTCCTAATTTAGGAAACAGAACATTATTACCTATCTTAGAGAGTTATTACTGGAATTTTCCTTGCAACTATTCTAGAATAGCCTTTAGCACATGGTAAATGAGCAATAGGTGCTGTTATTTTTCTTAAAGTGTATGTTTTCACTGAATATCAATTAATATACCAATCAAGTATACTGACAATTCAGCAACATTACCTGCCCACAGCATCAAGTGGCAAATATAAACATATGACCTGATAAATTAAAAATACTTCATAGGAAATGCTATAGTAGGAGAATACAGGGGCGCCTGGGTTAAGCATCTAACTTCAGCTCAGGTCATGATCTCATGGCTCACAAGTTTGAGCCCCATATCAGGCTCTGTGCTGACAGATCAGAGCCTGGAGCCTGCTTCAGATTCTGTGTTTCCCTCTCTGTCTGCTCCTCCCCTGCTTGTACACATGCACTTTCTCTCTCTCTCTCTCAAAAATAAATAAAAACATTAAAAAATTTATTTTTAAATAGGAGAATACAGGGGCGCCTGGGTGGCTCAGTCGGTTAAGTGTCCGACTTCGGCTCAGGTCATGATCTCACAGTGCTGACAACCAGCTCAGAGCTTGGAGCCTGTTTCAGATTGTGTTTCCTTCTCTCTCTGACCCTCCCCTGCTCACACTGTCTCCCTCTCTCTCAAAAGTAAATTAAAAAAAATTCTTTTTAATTTTTTAAAAAATCAATAAATAGGAGAATATAGAAGCCAGAGGAAGCAACTCATCTCAAGGGCATCATAAGGGCTTCAAATGGGTGACTTGTGAGCAAGAACCTGATGAAGTTGGAAGGTGACGACAGGATATGGGACAAATGAGAGAGAAAATAAAGGAAGAGAAATCTCATAGAGCTACTAAAACATCCTTGGTAAGAAACAAAAAAAGGCTGAGTAAAAATATTAAGTTAAAACATGAGATCACTATTTTTGTAGGTCAAAAATCATTAGATATTGAAATATAAAAACACTGGATATTGGAATTTCATGTTTGCAACCTAATAAAAGCAATTCTTCAGAGGAGAAAGAAGAATTTGATAACTGTTATTAGGGTTAAAAGTTTTACAGGGCACCTGGGTGGCTCAGTCAGTTGGGCATCTAACTTCAGCTCAGGTCATGATTTCACGGTTCCTGGGTTCGAGCCCTGCATCAGGCTTTGTGCAGACAGCTAGCTCAAAGCCTGGAGCCTGTTTCAGATTCTGTGTCTCCCTCTCTTTCTGACCCCCTTCTCACGTTATCTCTCTCTCTCTCAAAAGTAAATAAAATGTTAAATAATTAAATAAAATTTAAAGTTTTATTTGCCTTTTAAAAAGAATCAAATTTCATAATGCACATAATGCTGTCCAACCTAGATTATCCTCCAAATCTTTAAATAATATTTAAAATGTTATTGATAGCTATAAAAACAAGTATATTAAACAGACTTTAAACTTGATAGGGAAGTATCTGCATCTCAAGAATTACAATGCTGATGGAAGAAATTAAAGACCTAAATAAATGGAGAGAGAAATTATGTTCATGGATTGGAAAATTCAACACAGCAAAGATGTCAATTCTTTCCAGATTAATAAACAGATTTAAAGAAATGAACATCAAAATCCAAGCAAGGACTGGGACACACACTTATTCCAGAATTTACATGGAAGGACACAGCACTTACTAAAATGATTTTGAAAAAGAAGAATAAAATGGGAGGACTTTAGATTAAGGCTTTACATGAAGGCTACACAGTCAAAAAGACAGTGTGGGGGTGTCTGGGTGGCTCCGTTGGTTGCATGGAAAATTTCGGCTCAGGTCTTGATCTCATGGTTTGTGAGACTGAATCCCATGTCAGACTGCTCTGACAGCACAGAGCCTCCTTGGGATTCTCTCTGTCTCCTCTCTTGCTGCTCTCACCCCCATGCCACACTATGAATGAATGAATGAATGAATGAATGAATGAATGACAGTGCGATTTGGGCAGGGAGATAGATAACATAGACCAATGGCACAGACTCATCTGAGCCCAAGGACTTTTATGAAGGCACAAAAACAAGTCAACAGTGAATCTGGCAATGATTTCATGGACATGATAAAAGCACAAGCAACAAAATAAAAACAGAGAAACTGGACTTCATCAAAATAATAAACTTTTACATATCAAAGGACACAAAGGCAACCCATAAAATGGGAGAAAACACTTGCAAATCACATATTTGGTAAGGAACTGATACACAGAATACATAAAGAATTTCTACAATTCAACAAAAGTCAAATGATTCAATTAAAAAATGAGCAAAGAAGTTAAACACATATCTCTCCAAAGAAAATATATAGTCAAGAAGGACATGAAAAGCCATTCACCATTACCAATCATAAGGGAAATGCAAATGAAAACCACAATGATATCACCTCACACCCATTGTGAAGGCTATTATCAAAAACAGAAAATATCAAGTACTGGCAAAAATAGGAAGTAACTAGAAGCCTGGTGGGAATATAAAATAGTTGCAGCTGCTGTGAAAAACCATATGACAAAAAATTAAACAGAATTACAATGATTCAGAAATTCCAAAAAAAAAAAAATGAAAGTAGGGACTCCAACAGATAGTGGCATACCCATTTTCCAGCAGCATTAATCACAACAGTCAAAAAGTAGTGGTTCTGGCGTGGAGATGGGGAAGAGAGGTAGCTATGGCTACGAAAGGGTAGCAGGTAGGCTTCTTGCTGACAGCCTGTTCAGTACCTTCAATGTGATGGTACATACACAAATGTACACGATAAAACTGCCTAGAACAAAATACACACACGGAAAGATATGCATCTAACTAAAACTAGTGAAATGTGAGTAAGGTTGTTAGACTTATCAATGTCAATATCCTGTGCTAATTTGTACTAGTTACAAAAGTAGAGAGTGGGTAAAGGACAAATGGAATCTGTATTATTTCTCACAGCTGCCTGTGAATCCACAATTGGTTTAAAGTTCCAAGAAAAAACAGGGAAACCATTTTAGAATTTTAATTTTTGAACTAAGAAAGGAAAATCAAGTGAAGTTAAACAATACCTTCCTCCATGGATTTAGTAAAGTTGCACATGAGTGAAGACAATCCCTTCAGACACCCTGCCAGAACCGGCAGCTTGGGCTCTCTTAGTGCTGATGTCATCTAGAAGGAGAATTTTTAAAAAGATACCATTAAAAGAGAAAAACACAATCAAATCTATGGAATCAGAATAGCATAAGGTTTGTCATACCTGGGTCTTAAGTTCACCCAAAAAAGCCCGGAACAGGTTTTCTGAATTATTTATCATCTCACTAGGATGAACTTCACCGAATACGCCTAGGAGCTCATATATTTTTTCTAAAACTGAAAAATAAATTTTAGATAAAGACCTAAAATTACACTTACATAAATTAAAACAAAAATGTATGAATAACAAAATGAGAAGATATTTAGTTCAAAAATAATTTCATAATAAGACATAAAAAAAATAGTTTTATGTACTGGAATCTTCCCTGATACATTTTATGCCAACCTACTATTTTAAGTGACACTTGACATGTGTTGTCAGTGTTTAATGAAATTAAAGAAATTATTTCATGGGGCACCTGGCTGGCTCAGTCAGTACAGCATGAAACTCTTAATCTCCAGGTCACGAGTTCAAGCCCCAAATTGGGTGTGGAATCTACTAAAGAAAGAAATCATTTGGTAAAGATTAAACTTTTATAAGCATAAGTCTTCATGTGTTTCTGTTTGTTACCATTTGGGTTTGTTTGGGCCAAAAGGATTCATCTGTGAAACATATAAATGCTTTCGTTGAGAAACCCTAATTTTTACATTAATTTTTTAACATTAACTTATCAAAACATTTAAAAATAACATTTATACGCATCTCACCTATATCCTGTATTCTTGTTTTTGATGCAAGTTCTCCATAGAATTTGCTAAATAATTCTCCAATTCCAAATTCATCCATGAGTCTCGAACTTCTTAAAGTCCGAAGTAACTAAAATCATACAAATTAGCACTGTCTAAATAGGAAAATAATGGCAAGGTTTCCTCTACTGCACTGTTTCTACACAACAAAGCTCCAAAATCATGTGTGTCTGGGGACTTTCTTGGCCTCTCAGGACACCTATCTAGCCTGACTATTTGGGAAGAGGTGGGTGATAGAAGAACACAAGGGTTACAAAGAGGAAGAGGGTGTAGACTTAATTTGATCTTCCCAAGAAACCAATAATATGGTTAGAACCATTCTCTCAGAGGCACTTAAGGACTAACAAGACCTAAATTCTAAAATAGAGATTGCAAAAAAAGAGATACATTTGAGAGGAATTAGATGGGACTGACACCCAAGAGGTACTTAAATATGATGTATAGGCTCACTTTCATGGTAAGGTTTAGGAAAGAACTCAGAACAACTAATGATGCAAAGCCTAGCAACTTTTTGCAGCATTAGATTTTAAGAGTCAGTTCATAGCAGCACTCTCCACAATAGCTAAAACACGGAAAGAGCCTAAGTGTCCATCAACAGATGAATGAATCAAGAAGATGTGCTTTATCTATACCATGGAATACTACATGGCAATGAGAAACAATGAAATCTGGCCATGTGTAGCAACATGGATGGACCTTGAGGGCGTTATGCTGAGCAAAATAAGTCAGGCAGAGAAGGACAAATATCATATGTGTGCACGTATAGGAGGATTAGGAGGAACTTAACAGAAGACCAAGGGGAAGAAGAAGGGCGGAAATGGTGGGGGAAAGGGAGAGAGGCAAACCATGAGAGACTCTTGAATGCTGACAAAAACTGAGGACTGGTGGATGTGGGGGGGAGGAGGGGTGGGCACGGAGGAGGACACTTGTGGGGATGAGCACTGGGTGTTATGTGGAAACTAATTTGACAATAAACTATTTGTAAAAAAAAAAAAAAGAAAAGAAAAGAAAAAAAAAGATTTATTTAAGAGTCAGAGTAACGAGAGTTAACAGAATAGCAATAAATTCCTTGCTTACTTTTCCTCTTAATTTCCCTCACAACTGAAATCCTTCCTCTGCTTTCCAGAAGAGTCTGAGAGCAAAGGGCCAAGGAATTACCAGATGATAGTTGGAAAATCTTGTCCATACATCAATGTCACCAAAGCCTAGCCTCCAACATCTCTCACCCAAACACAATTTAAACCTCCAATTTTCTGCCTTATAAGTTATATATACACATAATACGAAACACACATACTTAGAAATAATATAATTACCTTAATAAGAAGATCCAGGGCTGAGATTCTACATTTAGCAGCTTTATCTTTTGTGGAAACACTAGTGCAAGTATTCTAGGTTTTAAAAAGAAACATACCAAAATCATCGATAGCATCCTAGTTCTTAGAAAACTTCACAAGAGCTAAAACTACACTTCTGAGAGGAGCGGTACCAACATACAACATACTATAATTTGGCAGTTATTTAAAATATAATATTAGATTGGGGGGCCTGGGTGGCTCAGTCGGTTAAGCATCCAACTTCGGCTCAGGTCATGATCTCACAGTTGGGAGTGTCTAAGCCCCACGTTAGGCTCTGTGCTGACAGCTCAGAGACTGAAGCCTGCTTCAGATTCTGTGTCTCCCTCTCTCTCTGCCCCCTTCCCCCTGCTCACACTCTGTCTCTCTCTCTCTCTCTCTCTCTCTCAAAAATAAACATTAAAAAAATTTTAATATAATATTAGAGTATATAAACATACAGGTTAAAAATTACTAAAGATATTTATGCAGTTTGCTATGGTAACGATGTCAACAATAATAACAAAAACACAAAGTAAATGGACACCTCTGCAGATTAAAAAAAAAAGTTACACTTCCTTGCATACCTCCCATAACACTTGTCATGTCAAGAAAGCAAGCATGAAAAACTTAAGTTAACTAATGCAGTCCAGATAATGGTTCGGACTCCACAAAATGACAACTCAGCCTCACAAAACCAGGAGGCACTCTGGTCAGAGGGTGACTTTCTTAACTTCCAAGTCTCATTTATAAGCTAGAGTGATTAAAAGTACCTAACTCAGAGAGTTGTGGTAAAATTAAGTAAGACAAACTGTACATTAAGGAACTTTGTAAACTATGAAGCAACGCTGCATGTTAGTTATTTCTATTCCTGAGGCAATTTTTCAAAACACAGTGACTCTTGAACAGCACAGGCTTGATTTTCTTTGATAAATACGGTACGGTAAATTTATTTTCTCTTATGATTTTCTTAATAGTATTTTTTCTCTCTTACTCAATTTTAAGAATGCAATATACAAGACACGGAGCAGACAAAATATGTGTCCATCAACTATTTATGTTTATTGGTAAAGCTTCCAGTCAACAGTAGGCTTATGGTAGTTAAGTTTTGGGGAAGTCAAAAGTCAAATACATGGATTTTCAACTGCATGAAGCAGGCTGGGGGAGGAGTCAATGCCTGGAAGCCTCCGTTATTCAAGGGTCAACTGTGTTAGGATTCTAAACCACAAAGACTAGAAATCTATTAAAAAAAAAAAAGACTGATTATTACTTTATATATTAGAGGTAACTGTGATTAATTAAAAAAACCCTCTTAGAAATTACCCCCAGATTGAATACATCAAATCTTAGAATATCCAAGAACTAGAAGCAATTCAGGACCAACTTACCTTGAGCTGTGGCACTTGGTGAAAGTATAAACAAGTCTGAGAAAGAACAACTTAATTTGTGATTGCTAGCTCCATAGCAACTTATAAGAAAACCTGAGGAAGGCAGGTTGGAAGAAAATGGGAGGCACAACAAAGGCAAACTTTTCAGACTAGGGCCAAAAGGAACACATGAACTACATGAAATATGAATCTTACCCAGCAGGAAAATTCTGTAAAATTGTTTCTTAAAGTGTTTTGAAATCTACCCACAATTCAAAAAACCAAATTTACTATGTATGACTTTTTATGAGACATTATTTATCCTATATGCAGCAAAGCAGTTTTTGATATAGGCCTTAGCTTATTAAATCTAAAAAGAAAAACCCACTTCATTTCTAACACAATCAAGCACAATAAGTAAACTCCTCGATGAAAAAGGCAAGAATAAAACACAAATGCAAGTTTAACTTACACCATAAATTACAATCGATGCAGGTATATGTTTTTTCTCCTTACCTTAATATCAAGAGAATAAGGTGTGATCTTCTGGCCAATTTTTTCTAAGAAAACATATAAAAATTTTAAGACTTCTTCTCTACAATCACGAAACTGTAACAAAAATACAGTAAATATGGGTAAGAAGGAGAGTCACTCAACATTTAGGAATATACAAGAAAAGGAAAATAAAACTCTTCAACTTCCTTCATCAATGTTAAGTGATTTCCGAACAAAGAGAAGCAAACCGAGATCTTTGGAAAAAACTAAGGAAGTCTGTAATGCTGGACAAAATAAATAAATAAGGTAAGAGAATTGGCAAAAACCACTCCATAAACCCACCCTAAATGGGTTGCATATTTCTCAATTCAGCCTTATAAGCAACTAAACATTAACTTAAGGCTGCTGTACTTAAACAAGGAAAATAGGAAATTCTAGATGATATTCCGTTGAGATGACACAGGCAGAATTATGGCTCCAAAGATACTTGAGTCCTAATCCCGATGTCACACCTGTGAATATAGTAACTTTATGTGGCTAAAGGAAATTAAGATTGCAAATGGAATTTAAGGTGCTCATGGTTGACTTTAAAGGGGAGAAAGTATTCTGGATTACCCATGGGCCCAATATAATCACATGGGTCCTTAACAGTGTTGGAGAAAGGAAGAAGAGAGTTGGAAAGAGGCGAGCAGGAGAAAAGAAAGATTTCAAGCACAGGAGTTACTGGACCCATGGTTGCTGGCTTTGAAGATAGAAGCCAGGATCCAAGAAATGTGGGTGGTTTCTACAAACCAGGAACATCAGTAAGGAAAAAGGGACTTAGTCCTGTAATTGCAAGAACAGGATTCCGCCAACTGGAATGAAAAAGGAAATGAATTCTACACATGACCCTTTGGAAAGGAAAAGTGACTCCGCCTGATGACTTGGTTTTACTTTGGTGAGACCCATGTTAGGCTTCTAACTACAGAACTGTAAGATTAACAAACCTAAACCACTAAGCTTGTAGTTGTTACTACAACAACAACAGAAAACTAACACACTCCTCTGTAATCTCTCACGCGAAAGGACAAATACTAAATATTCAGAATAAACTTGGAACTGCTTTACCTAAAGGAATGAAAAGGAATTCTAACTTAGAAACGCTGAGACTAGAAAACATTTACATGTTGGTTTTATAAATTTATTTTCCCATTAATAATATACCCTTGACGATAGGTACTAGATAGCAGCATAAGTTTTGAGGCAATTTTTAAAAGTGCTGCAAAAAAGCAATTTTACTACAAAGGAACAAAAAGCGCTCATTCAGTGATTGCTAAAAAGTTAAGACAACTGCATGACTTTCCGGTTACATTTCTGCAATGCTTCTGAAAAGTAGGAATCTTTTGAGGTTTCACACTTGAAGGTTTGAAAAAGGTACTGAAGGGGCGCCTGGGTGGCTCAGTCGGTTAAGCGTCCGACTTCGGCTCAGGTCATGATCTCGCGGTTCGTGGGTTCGAGCCCCCAGCGGGCTCTGTGCTGACAGCTAGCTCAGAGCCTGGAGCCTGTTTCAGATTGTGTCTCCCTCTCTCTCTGACCCTCCCCTGCTCATGCTGTCTCTGTCTCTCAGAAATAAAAAATAAGAAGAAGAAATAAAAAAAAGAAAAAAGAAAAAGGTACTGAAGGGTTTAGGTGCGTTTAAGGTGGAAGAAATACTTCCCTTTGGTTCCCTCTCCTCACTTTGAATAGTAGGGATCGCTAACCTTAAAGCATTTTCACCAACTTTACTTTTAAAACATGTTTCCACTCCTAACCAAAAAAGCAGCATGACACTTTTTTTCCCACAGAAATTCCGACAATCCAGAATCAAACGGCTGGACTTCACAATACCGCTAGATACACCCACGGCGGGAGAAACGCTAGACAGTCGGGCTCCAGCACAACACGGAAACCCCAAACGCGCACAAGCGTCGACGTCGTCCTTGGCGCGGCCGAGACTGTACCCACCCAGCACTCAGGAGCCGGAGCTCAGCACGCACTCCTGCCCCAAGCCCCGGATCAGCTGGTAACTGGCCATCGCCGCGCTGCAGCGGTCGCCGGCACACAAGGACTTCTGCAGCTGCTGTAGGAAGCCCTGCACACGTAAACCGGAGTCAGCCACATGCTCACGCCCGGTACTGTGCGTGCGCACCCTCTGCCGGGATCCCGAGATGCAGCGGGGCTGGGAGGCGGGGCTCACGGGAACTGGGGGCGGGGGTTCCAGAGTGGGGACGAAGCTCGCGAGATAGGAGGCCGTTCAATTCCCCCTGTTGATGAACAGTGGCGTCTCCCAGAGGCGGAGCCGTAGACGAGCGCTTCTGTGATTGGCGGGGCACCGCTGGGGGCGTGGACAACAGTGCAGCCGGCGCGAAACCTAGGCCCAGCCCCTGCAGTTTCGGAACCTGAGCCCCTAGGTGCGTTGGAGACCTCTGCGCGCGCCGTAGGTGGCCGCCCTTCCCCAGCAGCACCTAGCGGGAGGGGGCGGGGCGGTGTCCGGCCTGGGTGTCTGTGCGGTGGGGAGGGGGAAAGCCGGAGGCGAAAGCGGCGCGAGCCTCCCTTTTCGTGGCACAGGTACCGCGAGCGCCGTGTCGTCCCCGGCGTCCACCCCGAGCCGCCGCGGCAGCCGGCGCGGGCGGATCACTCCCGCGCAGACACGTAAGTCCCTTCCCGTGGGTAGGGCCCGCCACATTCCCCTCGCTTCTCTTCTGGGCTTTTCCCGCCAGTATGGTCTATGAGCTAGGCCCCGCGGGTTTCTGGCTCGGAGCGGTGTCTTTAAGCCTTGCGGGGAGTAAGATGTGCGAACGGCGAGGCTTTGCTCTGTGTTCTGCCGGTTCTGGTGTGCAGACACTTTTTGTATGAGGCAGGCAGCACCGGACCCTCAATTCCACCCTTGCCAAGCCGCTTTTTTATTTGTAAACATGTCCGTGCCCATTTGGCTCCTTTTTGTTTGGTTTGTTACTTGTTCCCAAAAGACTTGATGGAACTACAGGAAGACCCAATGTGAGAATTAATGGCCATCTTTTCTGTTTTGTAGGTCACAAGCTCGAAGTGAGGATGCCAGGTCACCACTGCATCAGAGACATAGAGGCGAAGATTCTACCTCTACAGGAGAGCTGCAGCCTATGCCGACTTCGCCTGGAGCTGACCTGCAGAGCCCTGCCGCCCAGGACACGTTATTTTCCAGCCCTGCTCAGATACATTCATCAGGTGTGTTTTTGGCGTTCTAACTTTTACTGTGGTTAACATACCAGCTTCTGCTGGTCAAATTTGCTGGTTTGTTAACGGGTAGTTAATGTAACTGTGCACAAGCTAATATGTTCATCAACATTAGGGCTTAGTGAGAAGAGAAAAAAGTTTTGGTGCTTTTTTACTGGAGGATTTAATAGTTCTGGGAGTCTTTACCACCTCAGGTTACAAGGAACGTTATTTACTATTGTGTTTAGATGACTTAGATCAACTGATAACATGGTGTAGTTTATGATTTGATAGGCTACCAGAATTTTATTGTGAATTGTCAAATTTTGTTTTTATAGCTATTCCCCTTGACTTTGACGTTAGTTCACCACTGACATATGGCACTCCCAGCTCTCGGGTAGAGGGAACCCCGAGGAGTGCTGTTAGAGGCACACCTGTGAGGCAGAGGCCTGATCTGGGGTCTGCACGGAAGGGCCTGCAGGTGGATTTGCAGTCTGATGTCGTGAGTACACAGTACAGTTCTCTGATAGTGGCTCTTGAGGAACTAGAATGGGTAATTCCCCATTAACATTGTCCTATTTTTCTGTATAGCCAGCAACAGAAGATCTAGTGGGGAGTGAGCAGTCTCTAGGCCAAAAACTTGTGATTTGGGGAACAGATGTAAATGTGGCAACATGCAAAGAAAATTTTCAGGTAAGCTGTATTTTAATATCTTACAGCTCTGAAATTTTTGGCAAGAAGGGTTTATGAATTATAAGCAGCCATAACGCTTGACTGTATAAGAATATATATGTCTCCAATAATGACAGACTCCTTATTTTTGCATCTTGAGTAGTTGGTTATTCCTAAAGGCATCAAATTTCATCTTTCTCTGTCCACATGAAGAGATTCCTTCAGCGTTTTATTGACCCTCTGGCTAAAGAAGAAGAAAATATCGGCATAGATATTACTGAACCTCTGTACATGCAACGACTTGCAGAGGTAATCAAATAGTCTTATAACGGGGTGCCTGGGTGGCTCAGTTAAGCGTCCAACTTTGGCTCAGGTCATAATCTCATGGTTCGTGGGTTCGAGCCATGCATCGGGTTCTGTGCTGGCAGCTCATAGCCTGGAGCCTGTTTCAGATTCTGTGTCTTCCTCTCTCTCTGCCCTTCCCCCGCTCATGTCCTATCTCTCTCTGTCTCCGAAATAAACTAAAAAAATTAATAAAAACAAATAGTCTTATAATTCAAATTATGTACTTGTAAAACAACTAGCAGAACATAACTTGTCTTCTCTTCTAGATTAATGTCATTGGGGAGCCTTTTTTAAATGTAAACTGTGAACACATAAAATCATTTGACAAAAATCTATACAGACAGCTCATCTGCTACCCACAGGTAAGAATTTGATTTTGACCTTGATGGATTACAGTACACATCCACAACATCTAGATGGTTTTTTAATAGCTGAATTTCCTGGGCCTCCAGAGCACAAAATCTTAAGAAAATCAGATGATGTTTTAAGGTGAACATTTTCTCATACTTTTACATTTCCAAAATTGACATATGTATTAGCTGTCAGTGGCATGTCATAGTTTAGTTAGCCCTTTTTCTTAATAGCATATAAAATAATGATTGAATATTAAAATTGATAGTTGCTTGGGTTGGTTGAAATAAGTTATCGTAAATGAAAATATCTTATAAATAAATGCATTACACATTTGTGTTATCTTTAACAGATTGTGTTAGCTGTATTATAATCTTTTTAAGCTTTAGGTCAAATTTTATTATTGAAGCATCAGCTATATTAATTATGATTGTAGGCTTGTGGCAAGCTGACTTGGTTTTCTATCTTGATCTTGCTGCATACTAGCTTTGTGACCTTGGTCGAGTTCCCTGGCGTCCCAGAGGCTGCTTTTCACCTGTAAAATGGGAAATAAATGTTAACAAATTTGAATGCAGTAATTAACAATTTATCTCTTCTGGTATCATGGGAAAAAAATAAGACACAAAAATATGAGTTCAAAATCCTTTCATTACTACTTTAAAGCCTAAGACATAGCAGAACATTGTGAAGGTTTCATATGCATGATCACACTTAACCCAAATGAAAATATGCAAAAATGAGATGACTCAGTCTCAATGTACCCAAAATTTTGTAAGCTGCATGTTGTGATTATTTAGAGGTGATACTTCTGGATTATGCCATGTGTTTTTGTTCTTCTATTTTGCTAATATGAAATGCTTTATTTTTTTGTACTTAATTCTAAGATGGGAATATAAACGTAGCCTGGTTTCTTTACAGTCATTTTTATAGGAAGTTATCCCAACCTTTGACATGGCTGTCAATGAGATCTTCTTTGACCATTATCCTGACTCAATCTTAGAACATCAGATTCAAGTAAGACCATTCAACGCATTGAAGACAAAGAATATGAGAAACCTGAATCCAGAAGGTAATGTTTTTAATAAGAAAATACATAAACAAAATCTTATTTCAATATCAAGGCACTTAAAAAGAATTGGTGTATGTGATAGTGGTGATAATGGATTATAAATTGACTATATAGCAGGTTCATTTACCTTATACACCTTTTTTTAACTTAACTGAAGTTACATAAAAGATGTTACAACTCTTGACAATTCTCTATCTTAAGAACTTGCCCAACTATAATCATTTTACAGTTACTAAGTAAGCACTTTTTAATTTATTTTTTTTTTATTTTTGTTTTTTTAAAGTAAGCCCTTTTTTAAAATCAGTATAGAAAACAAATGCAAGAGGCGCCTGGGTGGCTCAGTTGGTTAAGTATCCACCTTCGGCTCAGGTCATGATCTCAAGGTTCGTGAGTTCGAGCCCTGTGTTGGTCTCTGCTGACAGCTAGCTCAGAGCCTGGAGCCTGTTTCAGATTCTGTGTCTCCCTCTCTCTGAGACCCTCCCCTGCTCACACTGTCTCTCTCTCAGAAATAAATTAAAAAACAAAACCAAGCAAATGCAAATATGAGCCCTGCCTTGGAGCCTAAGAAAGAAATCTAGTTTGGAAAGTAATAAAAGGAAAAATGTAGAGCAAAAGAGCAGTGCAGGAGATATCTCAGCTGGGGGAGGGCATGAGTTCTAGGCCCAAGTGGAGAGAGTTCATGTTGAAAGAGAAATTTGGATTACGGTAAGGATTTGGAAAGCAGGCATGAATTCACTAGACAGCACAAAGGGGGATATAGGTAGAAGTAAACCAGAGCTGAACGTGAATAGCAAATCCTGGGTCCTGAAGAGCTTTGAATTCCAGTTTAATACAGATTTTTACTCCAAAGTCCATAGGAAGCCATTGATACTTTTTCAGGAGAAAACAAAAGAAGGCTTTTGCACTTTTGAGAAGTTCACAGTGGGTCAGTCTGCTGTGCAGGGTATGTTGAAATTCAGTTAGGAGATTTTAACAGTAGCTCCAGTGCAGAACAGCAGGGTCCTAAGCTGGACAGTGGCCATAAGAATGAAAATACAGGACAAATACAGTATTTGCCATGTAGGAAAACTGAGGTATATAAACTGTTGAGAATGAATAAATACGCTTGTAGGTGAATGTGCAAAACACACAAATGTCAGTAAAAGAAAATACAACAACCAATAAGCAATTGAGTATTGGAACTCACTACTGATTAAAGAAGTGTGTGTGTGTGTGTGTGTGTGTGTATGTATGATGAAATTGGTTCCTGACCTCATTTCTATGATCAGCCATTCAGTGGTGATGCCGATGGAGACTATTTGAGTAAGAACACTATTAAGTTTTCAGAGGCAAAGCATTGGTACGTGAAGAATTTAGGCTAAGATTGAAGATTATCATAGTTGCAGAGGAAGAGGATTTGCCAGATACTCAATTAATTTCAAAAGTTTATTAACTTTCATGTTTATTTGTATAACTTGTTAAAGAGGTTACTTGTTAAAGTAAAAGGATTGGTGGGAAGAGAAGAAAGGAAGATTTGTAGGTAGGTGAAAGAGAGGATAGGGCCAAGTGGAAATACCTCATGAATCAGTAAGTATTGGAAGGCTAAAACAATCCACAAGGCCAGCATTCGCTGACTATAGGCTGTATTTTGGTGACCACAAATAACAGTGAAACTCATTTGGAACCAGCAGTGGGAATTAGTTGGATAAAAGTTTACTTGTCAGGGAGGGTCCAAATTGTAGAGGAACAAGGACCAAAAATGAAAAGTACTCTGTATAAGATCTTTCTTATATAAATGGCAGTAAGATTGGCTAAGTTATGTAGTGCTTATTACTGCCAGGACACTGTTCTAATTAGGCTTGGTGTATGCAGGTTATTAATCTTCAACAACTTCATAAGGTAGGTGCCGTCATTACTGCCATCTGTAAATGGGCACAGAGTGGCTAAGGGTATCCTCAAGGTCACACAGGTCTTCAGTCCTGATCATCTGGCTCCAGGGCCTGTGCTTTTCACATCCACAGAGACAGCAGAACTTCTCCATGATACAGTGAATGAGATGGAAGGTCATGGTGCAAAGGAAGCAAAAGTATAAACCTAATCCAAAATCAGAAGGTGGACCAGAACAGGAGGCAGACGACCAGGGTGGATGCTTGTTGGAGAGGGAGCCCTAGGGCAGAGAGCCAGAGGTCCATCAGAGTTGAGAAGGAAGAAAACACAGGAAGGGCATCCCAAGCCATTTGTTTCCCTGCCACAGCACCTGTCTGTGACCCCAGCCATCTCCAGGTACCTCTGCATCTCCCAGTAGGATTCTCCTGAGCTTCGCAGCATACCCAGACCTGCCCTGGCAGGATTATAGCTCAGGGAAGAGACCGCATCTGGCTGGGCGGTGGACAGTGGCTAATGGACATGCTGATCTCTCTCCCCAATTCCTTGCAGACATCGACCAGCTTAGCGCCATCAGTGGCATGGTAATCAGAACATCCCAGCTGATTCCAGAGATGCAAGAGGCTTTCTTCCAGTGCCAAGTGTGTGCCCACACAGCCCGGGTGGAGATCGACCGTGGTCGCATCGCGGAACCCTCCGTTTGTGAGCGTTGCCATACCACCCACAGCATGGCACTGATCCATAATCGCTCTGTATTCTCTGACAAGCAGATGGTGTGTGCCTCTCGGGGCCCTGCAAGGCTTCCCCTTTATTCTACCTCTCTGGATCCTCAAAAAGCCAAATTTAATAGGTCCATTCGTAAGGCTCTAAAGCCTGGCTTTCTAGATGGAATTCAGCTATTTCATTCCTTCTTTGACACTAGACTTTGTTATTGGGTTATGAGCTGAGTACTTGAAATTTAAGCCTTCAGCTCTGGGATGGCAGTGTTCCAGGATCAGTAAAAATGGGGGCTCATGACCAGCTCAGTCAGTAGAGCATGTGAGTCTTGATCTCAGTGTTGTAAGGTTGAGCCCCATGTTGGATGTACAACTTACTTGAAAAATCTTTTTTAAAAGATTGGTAAAAATTATTTGGTTTAGTTTTGTCATTTTATTAGCTGTTCAACTAGTACAGAGTGAATTGACAAGTTTTCTGGAGTTTTTCCTCACAAATTTTATTGTAAAGGGAATTGGGCCTTTTGCCTCTTTTATCCTAAAACTTTGAAGGTGAAGTTATTAAGATGACTTAGAAATAAGTAGGAAAAAGGCAAGATAATTTATTTGCTATGATTATGATGGTGTAAAAGTACAAGGAGAAGAACTGTTAAGTTTTTTTGTTTTCTTACGATGCTTAACTTTTAAAAACTTAAGTAGAGCACATGTGTTCAAAATACTACAAAAAGTAATTACCCTTATGGGGAGTCAGTAAGAAAAATACTAGCAAATGTGAAAAAGTGTTCAACTTTTTACTCACCAAAGAATTGAAAATTAAATTAAGATAGAAATCTTTAATATTGGTACAAAGTATTGGAGCAAATGTACCTCAGCTCATGCCAGTGTGGTACTGAGTTGGAAATAAAACTGTGGGAACCCTGCTCCCAAGGATATGTAGTATAATATTCTTAGAATGCTTCAAAGATCCCAAATGGACTTGAAATGAAACATTGAATATCCGAGAGTAGCCTCCAAACTACATGGCCCACAACACACTTTCTGTACCCACAGACCTTAGTGACAGTGGCTCATCCACTTCCCTATACAGGGCTCCTGAGCCAAGCATAAATTTGCCTCCAGACCTTTGCCTTGGCTATTCTTACAATTCAGAACACATGGCTTCCTCTCTAACATTCTTACACCTCTGCCTAAAGGTTGCCTGATCTGAGAAAGGCCTTCCCTAACCTTGCTTTACAAAAAGCATCTCCTCTACCCCCACCACCTGTGTTCCTTACTCTGTATTTCCTTCTGTCCTTTGGATTTGTCACTGTCCGATGTTGTGTACTCACTTGTGTTTGTATATTGTCTGTGTTCATTCCACTCTGAGGGAGAGAACTTCATTCACTGCAAAGTCCCCAATTCCTAGCACCAGGGTCCAGCACACAGCAGGTACTCAGCAAATGACCTCTTAGAGGAGTAGATAGGCAGGTATTCAGGAGAGATGCACAAAAGTGCTTAACTATGAACTGAAAAGTGTGTACTTCACCCAGGCTATCTATTAGAAGTAACTTCTAAAAACATAATTGGGGCACCTGGGTGGCTCAGTCGGTTAAGCGACCGACTTCGGCTCAGGTCATGATCTCACAGTTTGTGGGTTCGAGCCCAGCATCGGGCTCTGTGCTGACTGCCAGCTCAGAGCCTGGAGCCTGTTTCAGATTCTGTGTCTCCCTCTCTCTCTGACCCTCCCCTGCTCACGCTATCTCTCTCTCTCAGAAATAAAGTTTTTAAAAAATTTAAAAACATAATTAGAAATACAGGCAGACATTTAAACCAAGAAATATGTACTACAACCTTGAAATGGCCAAAAAAAAAGGTCACGTAAGTCACCAGACACTTTCCCGAAATAGGATAATGTGTAAATAAACAATATCCTTCCAAAATTTGTTCATGTCACATTAAAAGCTTTTTTAAAAAATGTTAGCTATCTGGAGATAAAAGCAAAGAATGGTGTTTTAAAACTAAACATGGTAAACATGATAAGTAGTTATCTCTAAGTGGTACAAAGACTTGCAGTTTTGTGTCAATTATGCTTGTCATTTC